>ML661896.1:21557614-21613211 GCA_007570785.1 Antilocapra americana
TTTACAATAGCTAAGACATGGAAACAACCTAGATGCCCATCAACTGACGAATGGATAAGAAAGCCGTGGTACATATACACAATGGAATATTACTCAGCATTAAAAAACAATTCATTTGAAGCAATTCTACTCAGATGGACGAAACTGGAGCCCATTATCCAGAGTGAAGTAAGCCAGAAGCAAAAACAACAATACAGTATATTAACACATATATATGGAATTTAGAAAGACAGTAACGAGAACCCAACATGGGAGACAACAAAAGGAACGCAGATGTATAGAATAGACTCGTGGACTTTGTGGATGAGGGTAAGGGTGGGATGCTATGGGAGAAGGGCATTGAAGCATGTTAATTGTCATGTGTCTAATCAATCGCCAGCCCAGGATTGATGCTCGGGACTGGTGCAGCGAGATTTCCCGGGGGGGAAGGAGGAGGGAGGGGGGATCCGGAGGGGAAGCATATGTAAACCCATGGTGATATCATGACAATGTATGGCAAAAACAATAATAAAAAAAAAAAAAGGAAAAAAAAATAGGTCAATGAAGTAATCAAAGAGAAAATCAAAAAATACCATAAAACTGTAACTCAGATGCAGGAGATCTGCATTTGATCCCTGGATTGGGAAGATCCCCTGGAGTAGGGCATGGTAACCCAGCCTAGTACTCTTATCTGGAAAATCCCCAAGGACAGAGGAGATTGGCGGGCTACAGTCCATGGGGTCTCAAAGAGTCAGACATGACTAAGCTACTCCCACACACACCATAAGACAAAGGAATATGGAAACACAATTTTCCATAATCTATGGGACTCAAAAATAATGCTAACAGGGAAATTTATAGCAATATAGACCTATCTCAAGGATAAGAAAAAATCTCAAATAAGCAATCTAATCTACCAACTTTAAGAAATTTAAAAAAAAGAACAAACAAAACCCAAAGGTAGGAGAAAGAAAGAAATGATTTAAAAAGAGGAAATAAAAGAAAAAGAAAGGTGGGAAAAAAATAGAAAAGATCAATGAGCAAGAGTTGGTTTTGTGAAAAGGTAAACTAAATGGATAAACCTTTAAGAAGGAACATAAAGAAGAAAAAGAGAAGATCCAAACAAACAAGGCAAGAAATAAAAGCAGTAAAATAACAATCAGTATCAGAGAGATGAAAAAATCAAATGAGAATACTTGTGAACCCATGGACTGCAGCACACCAGACTTCCCTGTCCATTACTAACTTTCGGAGATTGCTCAAACTCACAGCTATCGAGTCAATGATGACATCCAAGCATCTCATCCTCTGCCATCCCCTTCTCCTCCTGCCTTCAATCTGTCCCAGCATCAGGGTCTTTTACAATGAATCAGTTCTTCGCATGAACAAAATAGAAATATTAATAACATGAGAGACAAAACGAAACCATGAGGAAATTCTAGAACTAAAATATTAAATGAAAACTTTACTAGAGGGATTAAAATATAGATTTGAGCAAGCAGAAGAATATGTAAATCTGAAAATTTGAAATCATTGAATCTGAAGAACAGAAAAAAAAATTAAAGAAAAGTGAATAGAACCTAAGGGACCTGTAGGACACTACTAAATGGACTGTAGGAGTTCCAGAAGAAAAAGAGAATCACAAAGTGGTATAGAGATTATTTGAAGAAATAATAGCCAAAAACTTACCATGTTTGATAAAGATGTGCATATAAATATCTTCCTTGAGTCTGAGAATCTAAAAAAAAGTCTCTAATATTTTAAAAAGGAGGTTCAAAAGGGAGGGCCTATATGTATACATATAGCTGATTCATGTTGAGGTTTGACAGAAAACAACAAAATTCTGTAAAGCAATTATCCTTCAATTAAAAAATTAATGTAAAAAAAGCTATAATTGATATTCTTAGAGGGTTTGAATAAGAATTGCATTTATAAAATAGCAGCCAAACATACACAAAGAAATGTGAATCAGATTTTCAACAGCAACACAAAAGATAGAAGATAGTAAAACTATGCTTTCAAAATTATAAGAGAAAATCTACAATTCGTTCTATAATTCAACATCCAATCAAACTTTCAATCAAGTATGAAGATAGACTAAAAATATATAACTCCTTTAAACATACAAGGGTTTCTTTCTCAGAAAGTTACCAAAAACTTTACTCTAGTAAAATAAGACTATAAAGCAAGAAAGAAAAACTTCCTCCTGTAATAAGAATTTGATCATATGTGAAATCAATCGCCAGCCCAGGATTGTTGCTCGGGGCTGCTGCACCGAGATTTCCCGGGGGGAGGGAGTTGGGAGGGAGGAGAGATGGGGGTTCTGGAAGGGGAACATATGTACACCCATGGCGATATCATGTCATTGTATGGCAAAACCAATAAAAAAAAAAAGAATTTGATTGGCTCAGCTTGTGTTAGGAACATACGTGTACTCCAACTGCCAGTGAAGAACGCAGAGTCATGGTACCCAATTTAGCACAGACTACATCCTGTGGATTTTTTGACTGAGAGTACAAGGGGGGAAACAGGCATACTTTGTGGTTTAAGCAGGTCTGGCCACATTATTTTGGAGCAAAGAATTTGAATCTTACAATGGTGATTAACTAATTCAAGGTCACATAATTTGATAGTAGTGGAGTCAGGGCTGGAATTCAGATTTTTAGTTGCTAATTCAGTCCTCTTTCAACTTTGTTAACATCAGAACATGGAATTTCATCCCTGTTGGACATTTACAGCTACCAATTAACTCTAGTCTAGCCTAATAGTAAGTACTAGTTGATACAGTAAAGAATTAAAAAACATAATACAAATTCATGTATAACTAATATTTATATTTCATATACATAAATGCTGTTTAGGAGCTTATCCTGGGTGGATATATGGAGTCAGCCAAAAAGTTTGTTTGGGTTTTTCCATAAGATCTTACAGAAAAACATGAATGAACATTTCGGCCAACCCCATGCTTCCCTGGTGGCTTAGTGGTTTGTCAAAATATAATCTACAAAATTTCCCTCCACCAAAGCCCCAGTATACACCTATCCCTATCTTGACAGCTTTTGCCCAAGAGTATTTCCTTGCCTAGGATGCCCTCACTCTCATTTATTGCTATACTAAAACTTATATTAAATTTAAATTATGCAGGTCAGATAGCAGCAGTTAGAACTGGACATGAAACAACAGGCTGGTTACAAATAGGGAAAGGAGCCCGTCAAGGCTGTATATTATCATTCTGCTTATTTAACTTATATGCAGAGTACATCTTGAGAAATTCTGGGCTGGATGAAGCACAAGGTGGAATCAAGATTACCAAGAGAAATATCAATAACCTCAGATATCCAGATGATACCACCCTTAGGGCAGAAAGTGAAGAAGAACTAAAGAGCCTCTTGATGGAAGTGAAAGAGGAGAGTAAAAATGTTGCCTTAAAACTCAACATTCAGAAAACTAAGATCATGGCATCTGGTCCTATCACTTCATGGCAAATAGATGGGGAAACAGTGGAAACAGTGGCAGACTTTATTTTGAGGGGCTCCAAAATCACTGCAGATGGTGACTGCAGCCATGAAGTTAATTTCTCCTTGGAAAAATGGTCATGACCAACCTAGACAGCATATTAAAAAGCAGAGAGACATTCCTTTGCCAACAAAGTTCCGTCTATTCAAAGCTATGGTTTTTCCAGTAGTCATGTATGGATGTGAGAGTTGGACTATAAAGAAAACTGAGTGCCAAAGACCTGATGCTTTTGAACTGTGGTGTTGGAGAAGACTCTTGAGAGTCCCTTGGACTGCAAGGAGATCCACCCAGTTCATCTGGACTAAAGGAAATCAGTCCTGAATATTCATTGGAAGGACTGATGTTGAAGCTGAAACTCCAATATATTGGCCACCTCATGCAAAGAACTGAACCATTAGAAAAGACCCTGATGCTGGGAAAGATTGAAGGCAGGAGGAGAAGGGGACTACAGAGGATGAGATGGTTGGATGGCATCACCGACTCAATGAACATGAGTTTGAGTAAACTCTGGGAGTTGCTGATGGACAGGGAGGCCTGGCATGCTGCAGTCTATGGGGTTGCAAAGAGTCAGACATGACTGAGCGACAGACTGAACTGAACTGAAACTTACCTATACTTCAAAACACAAAGTTTTACTTCTTCTTGAAGCTTACAGAAATTATTCCAGTTCCTGATGATTTTTCTTTTATATTCTTCTAACAGTAAGGTAAGCACTATTAATATTAAATGTATTTGTATTATTTCTTGAGTTTACCTAATTTGACAACAACAATACTATTTCTTGTTGTCATTTAGTCGCTAAGTCATGTCTCTTTTGTAGCCCCATGGACTGTAATCTGCTCAAATGTTTCTCTTAAAGGTAACAGAACTTAATATTATAAAATAGGTGACACTCATTTTTTAATTCTACAATGAGTGTTACCTATTCCATAACATTAAATTTAGCTGTTCAGTTCAGTTCAGTCGCTCAGCCGTGTCCGACTCTTTGTGACCCCATGAACCGCAGCACATCAGGCCTCCCCATCTTATCCTCTCTCATCCCCTTCTCCTCCTGTCCTCAATCTTTCCCAGCATCAAGGTCTTTTCAAATGAGTCAACTCTTCGTATCAGGTGGCCAAAGTATTGGAGTTTCAGCTAAAAAATCAGTCCTATCAATGAACACCCAGGACTTATTTCCTTTAGGATGGACTGGTTGGATCTCCTTACAGTCCAAGGGACTCTCAAGAGTCTTCTCCAACACCACAGCTCAAAAGCATCAGTTCTTTGGCACTCAGCTTTCTTTATAGTCCAACTCTCACATCCATACATGACTACTGGAAAAATCATAGCCTTGACTAGGCGGACCTTTGTTGGCAAAGCACTCTCCTCTTTCACCTTCATCAACAGCCTCTTTAGTTCTTCTTCACTTTCTGCCATAAGGGTGATGTCACCTGCATATCTGAGGTTATTGATATTTCTCCTGGCAATCTTGACTCCAGCTTGTGCTTTATCCAGCACAGCGTTTATCATGATGTACTCTGCATGTAAGTTAAATAAGCATGGTGACAATATACAGCCTTGGCATACTCCTTTCCCGATTTAGAACTAGTCTGTTGCTCCATGTCCAGTTCTAACTGTTGCTTCCTGACCTCCATACAGGTTTCTCAAGAGGGAAGTCAGGTGGTCTGGTATTCCCATCTCTTTCAGAATTTTCCACAGTTTATTGTGATCCACACAGTCAAAGGCTTTGGCATAGTCAGTAAAGCAGAAGTAGATATCCTTTTGGAACTCTCTTGTTTTTTCTATGATCCATTGTATGTTGGCGATTTGATGTCTGGATCCTCTGCCTTTTCTAAAACAAGCTTGAATCATACTCTATTCTAGTTATGGTGATACATGTTTTTGCCAGCTTCATGGCAAAAGTTTTCTAAAGGTTTTTAAAGTTTTTCCAAAATTGCATATATAATAAAATCTCAAAGTTTTCCAAAAACTCAAGATGTTATTATAAACATATGGCAGCATAAATAGCTAGAGCTGCAAAGCATGTTACCCTTTTCAAACTATTTATGTGTTAAAAATAGCAGAAACTGATTTCAGACAAAGCAATAATCCTTACCATGAACATAAGGAGAAGTAAGCGCATCCTTATATGCCAGCATGGTAAATTGTTGCTATAAAGACAGACCTTCAGTCTTGGACAAGGGGGTAACAAAATCAATATTAATCCAGTCATACTTGCAATAGAAGGATGTGGTCATATGAAGTATTACTGGCTAGTGCAGGATCACAGTCTGAATTTGAAGACAGATGTTGTATGCTTGCTATGGAAACAATAGACCGTGACATTGTATTTGATATGGAAAAATCAATCACAGCATTAATAGCTAGAAACTGCTTCACTCTGAGGCAAGAATACAAAGTACCTCAAGTCATTGTTAAATAGAAGTTTCATGATTCTTTAATCACTTGAGAGGCCAAAGCAATTAAAATATCATCTGTTAATACTTCTAGGATTTGGTTCCAGAAATAACAAATTTTTTCTCAGCATCTATTGTTTTGACATAAATGAGGACAATACAGAACAAATAAAAAAGAAGCATTAGTACCAGGTTCACATTTTCCAGACGGAAGTGGTTTCAGACTTTATTTGGAGATGGAAAAGGCCAAAGTCCCTCCAGGCACTTTTTCTGGAATCTATCAGGTAAAACTTAGAGTTTACAAAGATCTGGCAGTGTGGATCAGAATCATCAAGTAACAACCAGAGGGTACGAAGCCTTCAGGCCTCAGGAATCTGGTATGAATTCATCTCTGGCTGTGACCACACACATGTGGTGAAATGGTACTCCGTTAGTAGGATATAGACGTTTACTTCCCAATGGCACATGGATAAGCTATTGCATAGTTTCAGTGTGCCTGGAAATAGTTGGCTAATGTAGGCAAAGTGGGACCTTACTCCAGAAAGACAAGTTGAGGCACTGAATAGCTTCCCAAGGAGTCTGAACCTAAAATTTAAGGAAACAAAGTACATCTTCCTAAGATTTCAGAGAAACGATATAATACAATCAAACATGTATTTTAGAAAAATAGCTATGGTGGCAACATGGATGACAGATTAAAGGGAAGATTCTGGGAACAAGAATCATGTAGGATACTAAAAGCAATTTGTAAAGAACTTAAGCAAAAGCAGTTACTAATAACAGGAGAAGGCAAAGATGGGGATGTGCAAAAGAGTAGACTAGAAAGAATTCATGTAGATAGGAGAGGAAGTAATAGAAAATGATACTGAGGTTTTTTCTTTGTAAGCCTAGTTAGGTATTAAAGTCTTTAATAGAGTTAAGGAGAAACAAGATGAGAATCAATGCAAATTGCAAACAAACCCCATATTTTAGGACTTCAAAGTTAACTCTAATTATAATTTTCACTGATGAACAGTGAGGGAAGAAAATGAGTATAAGTTTCATTTGAATTTTGCTTTAAATCCATGCTCACCTATCACTGGCTTTATACTTGGAAATATTACTTAACATGACTGGGAGCTTCAGCAGTTTTCAAAAATGAAATGATTTCCAGCATCATTTGTGTGAAAATCAAATGACATGGACATATGACTGCTTTGTTTATTAGTAGAAGTTAAAAAAGCAGCATCAATACTATCAGTATTTTTGAAACTTTTAATTAAAAAGTGAACAATATTTGAATGTAACTTTTAAAAATATGTAATTTTAATACCTTCTAAATATCAATAGTTTATTTTAAAGAAAATTATTTTGGCCACATAATTAAGAAAAAGTATAGTTTTTCCTGAATGGATTCTATAAAGATACATAGAACATAAAAATGCACACAAAATAGTAATTTCACAACAGCTATTTTCTGGAGAATATAGTTTAAAGATGGAACCATTTCCCTGTTTGTGAAATTCTGTATTACAATATAAAACATGAATCTGGTTGTTTCATCTTCTTGAATACTTTTCCTATTGTCCAGATGCTCATGAAACCTTATATAAGAAATTAGGTCTTAAATTTCAAGAATGGTCATGTATCTCGGGATAGTTTCTCATGTTTCTACTTCATTCTGTGTCCATGCCTTATTGTCTGTAGCAAGTCAATTAAAAACAAAAAAGCATTTTCTGTCTATTCCTCTACCTCCTTTACCTTTACATCTTTGATCAGAAACTTCTCAGACCAGGATAAGCAGTCTTTTCCAAAAATTTTTATTGTTAAAGGGAGAGTTGCCAGTTCCCACAGGTGGTATACGACAAATATTAAACAACTACTCTTCATTCATTACCTCTCTCTTTCTCTGTGTCTCTGTTCTCTATGTTCTTTCTCAATTCTGATTTGTCTCTTAACTTGACATTGCTGAGCAGTATATTGTGTGCCACAAAGTACTTTCAGCTCTGTAGAAAATATGAATTGTCTAGATCTACAACTGCTGATTTTCCCCAAACCCAGATATATAGGCCTTAAACCTTACATTTGACATAAAGTTAAGTCTCTTAGTCATGTCCGATTCTGCGACCCCATGTATTGTAGCCCACCAGGCTCCTCAGTCCGTGTGATTTTCCAGGCAAGAATACTGGAGTGGGGTGCCATTTCCTTCTCCTTTAACATCAGAGTTTGTTCTAAATTCAGCACTACTTGTCAATCTATTTCATGTAATGTCTCCTCTTCGACATTTTTACAAATCCAAGATGTTGTTAAACCATTTCCTGCCATGGAAAATGGGGATTTCCATGAATATTTTAATACTTTACCTTAATACATTTAATTAAATAGAGCTTGCAGAAATTAATTTGGCACTCTTCAACCTTCTATGGGCTTCCCTGATAGCTCAGATGGTAAAGCATCTGCCTGTAATGCAGGAGATAAGGGTTCGATTCCTGGGTCAGGAAGATCCCTTGGAGAAGGGAATGGCAATCCACTCCAGTCTTCTTGCCTGGAGAACCCCATGGACAGAGGAGCCTGGCAGGCTACAGTCCATGGAGTCGCAAAGAGTCAGACATGACTGAGCAACCAACACTTTGATTTTCAATCCTTCTAAATCTATCTAGAACTATATTAGTTCATATTAAAGCCTAGTTATACGGCATTGACCATGCATAATACCAAGTCTTATGCATAATACTATGTAGACAGTCAAAAATAATTATTGAAAGAAGAGTGAAACAGTTTACATAGTTGCATAATCTTAAGTAACTTACTCTTCTTGCCTAATTTACTTGCCTATACAGAATTTACAGTTACATTTATCTCAATGGTAATTGTGAGATTAAATAAGATAACACATATCAAGTGCCAGATGCAGCACGTGTCAAAGAAAACAGTAACTACTATTGCTGAGAATGACTGAAGCAAGTAGCACACAGAATAATACTGTACAAAAGAAAGATAATGTGAGATAAATATGTAATTTTAAATTTTCTAGTAGTTATAATTTCAAAGTTTTATAAAAGGTAAATTAACTTTAATAATATATTTAACACAATATATCAACAAATTCTTTATATCAACATGTAATCAAAATAAAAAAGTTATTAATGAATACATCTATAGAATCCACAGTGTACTTCATATTTACAGTATGCATCAATTTAGACTAGCCATACTTCCAGTGCTAAATTGCTAAGTTGCTAATGGTTGCTAATGGCTACACAGATCTAGATGCTTATTAACTTCAGATGTGAGTGATATGTAACTCTGGGTGAGTTATTTCTTTATAAGTGGGTCCAAAACTCCTTAAAAAAGGGGGGTGGGGAACAGCTCTATGGACTATATCATGACCAAGTTCCTGATGACCTTACTATTTTCTTTGAAAGTGTTCTTAATAAATACTATGTTTCAAGTAAATAAATAATAAGAATAATACTATTTGAATTTAGAGAAAATAATTATGATCACCTCTTTAAAAGTATGGGAAGTCAGCCTTTGTTTTAGGAAACACATATTTTGAAACTGGTAAACTTACATAGACTCCTAGAGTAAGCTTGCTTCTCATAGAAGCAAAAAGATGCACACAGTGTTTAAAATGTTCTTAAAATACTTTGAAGAATGTTTCTATTCCCACTGGGCTAACAGTACAAAAGCTCTCCTGGGGCCTACCCTAGGTTTGCCAGCTCAATGAACCCTCTTAGGCAGTTAAAAAAAAAAAAAAAGAAAGAAAGAAAGAAAATCCCTTCACCTTCTCCTCTTTGCTACATGAGCTGATTTCACGGGCTCTTTACATGCCTTATTTACTATTCATTTTCATCTTTGGAAGAGAAATTTGAAATATTTATTCACAGGACCTTGTTCTTTTAAAATGCTTCCAAAGCCAAGGATTTCATAAATGGCAGGAGGAAAAATAATGCCTGCAACAGTCAGTGTAATTATCATCCCTGAAATTGCATTTTAAAATATTTTAATAATTAAAGAAGTTTTCAGAAAAGACAGGCAAGAGAACTAAGAGAATAAAGAAGCTCAACAATCCAGGGTAAGTAAGCCTGCTGTGCTACGTGTGTGTACACATACTTAATTCTTACATAAAGCCCAACAACATTAATCATGTCTGTAAAATGATAACCAAAATGACAGCCTTCACCCTGCAATCAGCTATACAGGGAAGCAGTTTCTAGCCGTAGCCTGCTACTCTGAGCAAACAAGTGATGGACAGCGGTCCTTTTGTCAGATTCTGACAAGTGAATCAATAAAAAGACACAGCAAAAGTTCAATCAGAACAGACACCACTAATACGGCTGGCCTTTGGGGACCCACAGAAGCGTGGAACTGCTTTTCCATGTTAATTTCTCTTCACTACCCCTTGGGGTTATCACCTTCTCTGGCCCCTGTTAATTAAAAACTACCTCCTTCTAAAATTCCTTGGCAGGCATTTCCCTTGTGTCAGCCTATCTTGCTGACTGTTAGAAAAATGGAGGAAGGAGTGTTCCAAAGCTGAGAATTTCATGATGCCAAAACTCTGCTCCTGTCCTCCCAAAAGACTGTGTAAATAATCATTTTTTTCCTATAGAATCCCTTATATTATAATTATGAACTAACAAAAACACAAATGAATAAAGATAACATATGAATAAAGTAAAACAAACAATAAAATTAGTTAAGCAGCTAGGCAGGTGATCTTCACATACTATTTTTGGAGTTAGCCTTATTTTGGAATTTCTTGATCTAAGGAATCTTAGTTGTAGTCACCTATCTATTTGTTGATCTAGCCTGCCACTTAGATATTGCATTCTTTTTCTTCCCATACTAGACATAAATTTATTTCTATGTATTTGGTAATCCTAAATGAATATCAAAGGACTGACCTTAGGGACCAGGTTATTTTGTGTTTGTGCTAAAGTCTATAACATTATCCAATTTCACTATGCCTTCTCCAACATCGTTTATTATTGTTTATTTTAATATTCTACAGGTTGTGGCTTATAGGACTTTACTTAAGATCAGTGCTTTTAATCTAGTCATGTTGTTTCTACCAGATATAAGATTCCATTTTGCTATCATTACCTAGGATAAACTACAGCCTCCATCCTGAACAACACTAGAATATAGCAAGCCATCGCTTCTCTATGTTGTTCTAGTCTCCTCTGCAATCAACCACCATTTTAGAGTTATTTTGGATTCTTATTCTAAATTATTACTAAGTTTCCCATTACTTATCAATATTTTAAAAATATATTCATATGTTTTCTGTGTTTTTGCTTTAACACTATTCTTTGATTTCTCTGAATTTTCATTATGTTATTATTAAAATTCTATTGCAGTATTTATCAAGAGATTTAACAAGTATTTATCAAGTATTTAACAAGAGATTGTGACTGGTAAATTTACTGAATCTCTGGATACCCAAAAAGGACTTCATTTTCATCTCACAAGTAAGTGTTTATTAGACAATATATAGAGTATGGATTAAGAATATCTTTTGTGAGGTGATGATAACTAGATGGTAGACTAGGTAGTTCCAGGCTCTCACTCCACCATGCAAACATGTAAACAACACACTGACTAAAATTACCTTCTGGAAACTCTAGAAACTTGTTAAAGATTTGTAGCAACCAAGCAAAGAGCTAATCAAGAAAAAGCCACACCAAAATGACAGAAAATTTCATGGTGTTTTCGCTTGTCCTTACCTCGCTCCCTCCCCATAGTGGATTGACGTGGTCAGGATAAAACTGCACAATTCCAAGTTTCTACTCATGGACTAGAAAGAAAAATGTGGAACGTGGTTGCAACATTCTGGCCTTTCTTGGGGCTATCTGAGGGACTGATTTTTTATTGTTTGACCCAGAGCTCAGATAGAAATGGCAGCACAGGCTGCATCTCAGGATGGAAGCTGTGGAAAGCTGGAAAAGTTACCATGACAAATAAAACCTGCAAGGCTACTGTTAGAGACATGGGTTGGGCCTGCTTGTACCTAGTACCTAAAAGACATTTAAATAATTATTCTGACAACTCTTCTGGAGGTGCCTTTTGATCCTTCTTATTTCCTTTTAACTCTGCTGAATCAAAGAAGACTCCGCAGTCATCTCAGGCTCCTCTGTTCCAGAGACCATTTGTTCTCTTCCAAAGACTCCCATAGAGTTGCTGGATGCTATGCAAGTTTGAGTCTTTGTAGGGTTATGGTCAAGAAGCAGATCTTGAGTCCTTTCTGCCTCAAAGTCCCAACATTATGTAGTTAACCCCATTTCCTCAAATCACTCCCTTCCCCACCACCTGCTAGGATATCGACTCCAAGAAAAAGTAGGGTTGGGACCTCTTACCAACTCTCTGCTTTGTCTGAACCTGATGCTCTCCTCTCTTACTTTTCCTCTTAACATATCATCTAATTCTTATTTTAAGAAGGAAATATAAGTGCTCATTTTAAGAGGGAAAAATAATAAAGTGTTATGTCATCCTCTGCTTTTTTACTACTCCATATATGTTTAACTTTCATTAAGTACTATGTTCTCAGTACAGCAGACTTTTTGGATTTTGATATCAAAGATGATTTTGATGTCTTACTTTTGGAATGCAGAAAGTTTCTCTCAAATTTCTGAATCCTATGACTGCAAACTATGGATTGCAAGACTATTTTTGTTTCTCTACCCTGATACACTAGAAAAGAGGAGCAAAAAAGAAAGACTCTCCTGAAATTTAAAGCTAAGCTAGAGCAATGACTGATTTGTTTTCAACCACACCAATCTTTTTTCTGAGGACGATGTGTAGAGAAAGCTGTTACTGGTCCATGACTATTGAGAGAGAAGATATAGGGGAAAACACATAATAAAAATAATGGTCATTTTTGTACATAGCAGAACAACTCCCTCATTGTGATCTATTGAAAGTCAGACCTCCACACAAGGGTTTGTAAAAGAAAATTAGAAAAATAAATAATGATCAACTATATGAGGGCATTTCCCCCTCAATGTTCAGATAGATGGATAAATGGATCACTCAATCAGTTATTCAATAGAGAGATGAGATAGCTCCAACACTTTGGCCACCTGACGTGAAGAGCAACTCATTGGAAAAGACCCTGATGCTGGGAAAGATTGAAGGGAGGAGGAAAGGGGGACAACAGAAGACAAGATGGTTGGATGGCACCATTGACTCGATGGACTTGAGTTTGAGCAAACTCCAAGAGATGGTGAAGGACACAGAAGCCTGATATACTGCACTCCATGTGGTCTCAAAGAGTCAGACGTGACTGAGTGAACAACTGATTAATAGCCAAAACTGGGTGTCTAATCTTAACACACATAAACCTTTACCATCAGATTTTTGTATGCTTAAGTAAACTATCTTCCCACTCTTAATGAATTGGAGCACAGCAGCCTTTTCTTCAGTCCTAGATCTGATATTCAAATATGTTTTACTGAATAGCATTGTGAACTTGGCAGGTATTAGTGGCCAAACACGATGGTGCTAGGGGACAGGCATAATAAACTGGGATGAAATACAGAGTCTTCTCCAAGAAAGTATGGTGCCTCAAGAAGCACAGGAATTAGGAGAGGTAAACGCTTTAAGGCAGAGTTAAGGTTGACTAAACTCAAAGTTGAAATCCAAAGGGCAGAAGAAATGCCAGAAATAGGAGTTAGAGCTGAGGTAGGATATGGGCAGAAACTAGATTGAAAGCTACCATCACTACTTCCAAAAGATGATCTCTGGGTAAGGTAACTGTAAGTTCTGATTTACATTTTTTGACTGTTATTTTAGTATGATTATTAATAGTTACTCTTTTGCTCTCAAAATGCTCTGGTTTAGGGAATTCGTGGCAGCTTGGCCTTTCTCAGTGGTGCTAGTGGTAAAGAGTCCATCTGACAATGCAGGAGATTTAAGAGATGCAACCTCAATCCCTGGATTGAGAAGATCTCCTGGAGAGCTAGTATTCCTGACGGAGAATTCCACAGACAGAGGGGCCTGGTGGGCTACAGTCCATAGGGTGGCAGAGTTGGACAGGACTGAAATGATTCAGCACACACCTGGTTTAGAAAAAAATTGCATGTTACCTTACCCCTTATTGACCAGAAGTCATGTTGGAACATCTACAAAAATTCTAATTGATTGGGGTAATAGGTTGAGAAGGCAAGCTCATTAACGTGACTTAAGGTACATGACCATGTTAGACTCCCAGGTAATATTAAAATTAACTACTGGCATAGATGTGAAAGCAGGCAAGCAATAACACAAATAACACAATTATTTGCATTTATACTAGAGAAGTTATTTTGGTCCCTACTCAGCTACTTGTCAGCACCTCTCTCATTTACCAAATTATCTGTGGGCATAGCTGTCTGTACTATTACATGATTCTTGAGGTCAGTTATGCAGCCTTGTTCACCTTTGTCTCTCAGTACTCAGCATTAAAATTTGTATTCTGAAACAGTTACAAAAGTTTATCACAATTATTGGCAAAAATCTATAAGTGATCCAGGTTTTTAGTCAAAGTAGCTAGTAAGTGTCTTAATCCTTTGTGTTCATACATAACTGTGATAGAAAAATTATAAATAGCTTACAAGCACTGTTTGGAAGATGGTATTATTGATTTTTTTATAGATGAGGAAACTGAGGCATAAAGAAGTTACATGATTTTTCTCATGACAACCCAGCTATCTACTGATAGATCTCAGATCTGATCCCCAAATAATTTGTCATAAAGTTAAATTGTCATCTAATGCACTGCCAATAGATATTGGGATATTCACAGGTACAATATTTATTTCTGCTTTGGGAAATCTGATGATTAATTTCATATGCTCTCAATCCACCAGCTTTAGTATCCATCCATATTCTTTCTACCCATGAAATTTCTGTTAGGCAGTCTTCCTCAAGGCACTATATCTTCAAAGAGCATTTTACAATGAAATAACAGTAAATCATACATTCATGATTGTGTAAAATGTCACAAATTAAAAAAAGACAATTTGTTGATTTTAATATTTCATCCCAGCATATGAGTCCTGTAGGACTCTCTCCAAATACTTCTATGAATATAAACCTCTTGAGTTGAAACACACAAAGCACTGAGTTCTTACGAACTCTTTGTTATTTGTGTGTGATTAAATCCTTACATGCCAAATGATATTCTTAGCGAACCAATCATTTAAAAACAATAACAAAAACTAATAACACCTTGAAGATTTACTTTAATAAAGAATCACACTAGATATTTGATTCTAAAACATGCATGTATATAAAATAAAAGTAATGAACTTGGGCTTAAAGGAGTAGCTATAACCATTATTGAATATAAGCTTTATTTAATTAGCATAGTTTTATCCTCACTAATTTTTGGTTATGAAATTAATGAGTCAATGAATAAAAATAAACAACTCATAAATAAATCTTCATTTGACTGGAGGCTATAAAAATTTGAAACATAAGTTACCATAGTACCTTCTTTTTGAAAATTATATCACACAATAAATGACCTTATTAAAGTAAAAAACTCTAGAGGCCTTGTGTTGTGTGTGTAGACTTATGTGTGTATCTGGATGTCTAGCATGGGGCACTAGCTTGTTGATTAACAACATCTCTTTTTAAAACATATATTCAATTAGATTTAAATAATATTGGATCAGACCACCAATTTAGTGTATTTTAACAAGCACCTAGTCAATTTAGCAAAAGTAAGCTCTCAGTTAAATGTCAATCAATTTAGACAGTACATTATCTGGCTAATTTCTCCCAATCCTATACTATATCTGGGTTCCTGGTAGACATATATGAAACACAGTCTAATTACTAATTTAGTAGGAAAGTTTCTCAGGAAATCTACCTTTGTAGAAAAATCATTTTTCAAGTACATATTGGATGCAATTTTATGTAACCCTTCTAGATCAGTTGGCTAGAGAAGGAAATGGCAACTCACTCCAATGTTCTTGCCTGGAGAATCCCGGGCACGGGGGAGCCTGGTGGGCTGCCATCTATGGGGTTGCACAGAGTCAGACACGACTGAAGTGACAGCAGCAGATCAGTTGGCATTAAACATTTAGTCTATCAATTTTATTAAAGAAGTTAGAAAAGAATTTAAATCAGGAAAAAATACCACAAATTTCCCTTTGTTCTGAATATGAATATCTAGTCTTTTAAATGTTTAATGAAAAAATGAAAATCAAAGATTAAAAGTAAATACTTTCAGAAACAACATATCACAGAGACTAAGTCAAACCTTCGATGTACTTCAATTCACCCCAAGAACAGTGAATCATTGTTGACACAAACAAATGTACAAAAGACTATTTTTAATCAGAAAACCATTACCTGTAGGAAGATAAAGCATATTGTTTAACTTTCATGTATTTAAAATTATTAGAATGCCAAAAAGAAGTGTGTTGTCTTTGCTAAAGTTTCATATATTTTTAGGCAGAATGCAAAAACAAAATTCATTTGTCCTCCTAAGACAACTAGGTTCTTTGTCTAATTTCCATTTGTTCCTTTGGCAGCTAAAACACCTTGAAATTACCTTCTCCAGCATGGAAGAATGATTTTTTTTTCCCTACCTCTGGCTGTCATAGTGATTAGAATTTTAATTAGCAAAGTAGAGTGCAGAGAGGAAAATGACTGAAAAAAAAAAAAAGCATACAAAAGATTCTCAACTGGAAGAGAAACAAAGGGACAACTGAAGCTGCCTCACAGCTTGAGTGCTTCACCTGTGGTTTCCCCACATTCCTGGATGCTCTGACTTAGCACTCAGCTGTCTACCCACATACCAGCACGGGGTGGCCTGGGCACTACTCAAAGTTATTCCTAGGTGTCACTCAACGTAAAGCAAAACTCTTAAAGCACCGGAGAGGCTCTGTTTCAATGCAAATGTCAGCCTCTTTAATTTACACTGAGAAACCTACTGCCGATTATAAGTCCAACCACAAAAGGCAGAATCCATTAAATATTCAAAAACTAAACACTCTTAGGCTGGCGATAACACTCTCCTGCTTGAGAGGCATTCATTCCTTTGTATGCAAGGTGAGGCACAGCAGGCATCTTTCATCAAGTCACTCAAGAAATACAGAAAATATACAAGTTGTTCATTATGCCATTAATTAGCTAAGGATCAGAATATTTCTGAAAAATCTAAGACAGTCTCAGTTCATGTCTGACTCAGTCATGTCTGACTCCTTGTGACCCCATGGACTACAGCATGCCAGGCTTCCCTGTTCAACACCAACTCCCAGAGCTTGCTCAAACTCATGTCATCGAGTCGGTGGTGCCATCCAACCATCTCATCCTCTGTTGTCCCCCTCTCCTCCTGCCTTCAATCTTTCCTAGCATCAGGGTGTTTTCCATGAGTCAGTTCTTTGTATCAGGTGGCCAAAGTATTGGAGTTTCAGCTTCAGCGTCAGCCCTTCCAATGAATATTCAGGACCGATTTCCTTTAGGATGGACTGGTTGGATCTTGCAGTCCAAGGGACTCTCGGGAGTCTTCTCCAACACCACATTTCAAAAGCATCAATTCTTTGGCACTCAGCTTTCTTTATGGTCCAACTTCACATCCATACATGACTACTGGAAAAAACATAGTTTTGACTAGACAGACCTTTGTCAGCAAAGTAATGTCTCTGCTTTTTAATGTGCTGTCTAGGTTGGTCATAGCTTTTCTTCCAAGGAGCAAGTGTCTCTTAATTTCATGGCTGCAGTCGCCATCTGCAGTGATTTTGGAGCCCAAGAAAATAAAATCTGTCACTATTTCCCTTATTCTCCATCTGGTTGCCATGAAGTGACGGGACCGGATGCCATGATCTTGGTTTTTTGAATGATGAGTTTTAAGTCAGGTTTTTTACTCTCCTCTATCACTTTCATCAAGTGGTCTAAACTAACAACACAGAAGTTACATCTACCATTTATATTACTGCAGTAATATTGTATGCATGTGTATATATAAATATGCACTCGGTGATGTATAAATGTAATGGAAGTAGCTATAGAAAGCCATTGAGTATCAAGGTCCTGTGGCTTTAGAGGGCTTTTCTGGTGACTCATATATTTAAGAATATGCCTGCAATGCAGGAGACCCAGGTTCGATCCTTGGTTTGGGAAGAGAATCACTTGATCTAACTTTGATGGGCTCTCTTACTGCTTGCCACTTGAACTTGGGAAACTTTTTAAGCTGTCAACTTCAGTCTGTCATTTATTTGAAGTAGGGAGCATAATATATATGCCATGTAGATAATGTGAAGAATGAGTGAGACAATGGACATATAGTTATATGAATATTAATAAATGTACACAAATAGCTGATAGTTGTTTGCAATATTATAAGTAATGTCATAGCTTCTACGCGCAAACATGAGATAAATTTAAACTGAATTATAAAAGAAAGATTTTGATGAGCAAACATGAAGCTGGTAATTTCAGAAATAAGCAAAACCACAAATGAGCAAGGCATAACTTAAGGAAGATGACTAATGAGAAATTTAAGAATCATAATAGTCAATAGCTGAAAGAGAAATGTGATACAGTAGGCTAGAATAAGAATGTTCTATACCCTGAATTTTATACCAGGGTGCTTGGGACTTCAGCCTGTGGGCAGCATAATGATTTGAAGAAAGGCATTCCATGAATAGTCCAATGTCCCAGTAATAGTATCTGATAAACAATATTATTGGACTGATATCAATACAGTCCATATGTGTTATGGACTGAAGGCAGGAAAAACCAGTTAATCATCAAAATGCTATAAAATGGATCTCTGATGTTAGTGACTGGCACAAAAGGAAGGAAAAAGATAGGAGTGCTGTAACAATAAAATAAAATAAAACGATTTAACATCATAATGTAGGGTGACAGAACAAAGGAGATGGGAAGTCAATGATAACTATAACATTTCAACTTCAGGATTATTGAAAAAATGAGGCTATTTGTAGACACAAGGGTTACTGTGGTTTTCAAAATAGAAACAGAAAAACTTAAGGAAAGGACCAAAAGTTTTTGCGTTTACATTTGCAGAAGAGAAAAATACCAAAAGCACTTAATGAATATTGTTTCAAACAAGCTGCTGACAGAGAGAATATAAGTTTACCTTAGAAATTTAATTATTTCATTTGTGCCATTTAAAACCTATTTTATTGAATTCATTTTAATTGATTATTAAGGACCACTTAAAGCACTGGGAGAATTTGGCTTAATTTTCTAGTTGTATAATGTGTAATAGTTCATTATTGTTAAGATAACACTAATATATTGAAGTAGGTTTTATATTGACAGCAGGATTAATTTGAAATTGATGTATTTAGGATGTTATAAAATACCATATATTTATTCTCTATCACAGAATACTGAATTAAATATAGATGTGTTGCAAGCAAAGACCAATTCACAACTGCCTATCCAAAGTATCTTATTTTCTAACTACTATGGGTAAGAGTGATTTAAATTCCATTTCATATACAATTTTTGTTTCAGTCAAAATCCAGGCTTAAGAGTTAAAATCAGAAGGCTTCCAACAAATGGATCATTGTCCAACCTCTGGTAAATGTGCTCCTGGTGTAACAAATTGGTTTGCTGACCTTTTGTCTACTAACATAACACATGACATATTTGTAATTTATGGAAATCAATCCATAAAGAAATTTTAGTTTCATGTAATTATAGACCAGTGCAAGATCTAAATAAAGGTGAAGGAAAGGTCTTTAGGAAAGTAATGGTACACTGTTGATAAAAACTAAAAAGCAAAGTTCAAAGCACTGATCCATGCAATGCATCTTTAAATACTGGTAAAAGGCCAATAATTAAAGTTAGTTACCAGCTGTGTTTTACTGCATACATTTTAAGGCACCACTGAAACTGCAACCCTATACTCAAGAATGTAGGGGGAAAACATCACACAAGACCAAATCTATCACCTAGTTACAAATTTTAATAGTGCTTGGCAATTTCCATCTGCTTTTCTAAAAGGCTATCTTTATCAGGTAGTCACCAACTCATTTATACTATGTCTTCTGAAGCGTCAGCCCAGCCTCCATCTGGTTGAATATGCCAGCTCTGCTTTCGGCAGACCTCAATTCAAAGCCTGGCTCTGTCACATAATAAAAGTGCCACAGTTTGTAAGTTTCTCAAATTTTCTTGTGTACATTAATATTCTGAGGTGTTTTGAGAATTAAATTAAGTAAGTTTAAAGTGCTTTGATTGGTAACTGATATAAACTAAGTTCTCAGTAAATGTTTCATGTTTCATCATCAGCTTCATTATCACCACCATCACCATCATTTATTTTAGAGAGAGGAAACATGTCAGTGTGTATCCCTTTTCCTTCTATTCTCCCATTGTTTCCCATGCAGTTAACTTCCCTACACTACTGGTTCTATTACCCAAACTGTTAGGCAGTCTCTGGAAAGCCAGATTTTGTGTCTATAATGTGGCAGAAAGAGACATGTTACACTTCTTCTTGTTCATAAGAAATGCCAACTCCTCTTATACTTATGGACCATCATATACATTGCTCCTTATGTCTAGAGACTTTATATTTGCTTGACTAAATTTTATACATATCCATGTATGAGCCATCAATTCAGTTCACTTCAATTCAGTCGCTCAGTTGTGTCTGACTCTCTGCGATGCCATGGACTGCAGCATGCCATGCCTCAGCTTCAGCATCAATCCTTCCATTGAATATTCAGGACCAACCTCCATTAGGTTTGACTGGTTTGATCTCCATTCAGTCCAAGGGACTCTCAAGAGTTTTATCCAACAACACAGTTTTAAAAGCATCAACTAACTCTTCAGTGCTCAGCTTTTTGTATGATTCAACTCTAACAATCATGCATGACTACTAGGAAAACCATAGTTTTGATGAGATGGATCTTTGTCAGCAAAGTAATTTCTCTGCTTTTTAACATGCTGTCTAGGGTGATCATAGCTTTTCATCCAAGGAGCAAGTACCTCTTAATTTCATGGCTTCAGTCACCATCTGCACTGATTTTGGAGCCTCAAGGAAATAAAGTCTGTCAGTTTCCCATCTCCCCATCTATTTGCCATGAAGTAATGAGACCAGATGCCATGATCTTGATTTTTTGAATGTTGAGTTTTAAGCCAATTTTTCACTCTCCTCTTTCACTTTCATCAAGAGGCTCTTAGTTCTTCTTTGCTTTCTGCTGTAAGGGTGATGTCATCTGCATATCTGAGGTTATTGATATTTCTCCCAGCAATCTGGATTCCAGCTTGTGTTTCATCCAGCTCAGCATTTCACATGATGTGCTCTGCATAAAAGTTAAACAAGGAAGGTGACAATATACAGTCTTGACGTACTCCTTTCCCAATTTGGAACCAATTTGTTGTTCCATGTCAAGTTTTAACTGTTGCTTCTTGACCTGCATGCAGATTTCTCAGGAGGCAGGTAAGATGGTATCATATTCTCATCTCTGGAAGAATTTTCCAGGTTGTTGTGATCCACACAGTCAAAGACTTTAGCATAGTCAATGAAGTAGAAGTACATGTTTTTCTGGAACTCTCTTGCTTTTTTCATAATCCAACGGATGTTGGCAATTTGATCTCTGGTTCGTCTGCCTTTTCTAAATCCATCTTGAATATGTGGAGGTTCTCGGTTCATGTACTATTGAAGCTTCACTTGGAGAATTTTGAGCATTACTTTGTTAGTGTGTGAGATGAGTGTAATTGTGTGGTAGTTTGAACATTCTTTGGCATTGCCTTTTTGGGGGATTGGAATGAAAACTGACCTTTTCCAGTCCTGTGGCCACTGCTGAGTTTTCCAAATTTGCTGGCATACTGAGTGCAGCACTTTAACAAAATCATCTTTTAGGATTTGGAATAGCTCAACTGGAATTCCAACATCTCCACTAGTTTTGTTCATAGTGATTCTTCCTAAGGCCCACTTGACTTCACATTTCAAGATGTCTGGCTCTGGGTGAGCGGTCACACCATCATGGTTATTTGCATGATTAAGATCTTTTTTTTTGTATAGTTCTTCTGTATATTCTTGCCACCTCTTCTTAAAGTCTTCTGCATCTGTTAGGTCCATACCATTTCTGTCCTTTATTTTGCCCATCTTTGCATGAAACGTTCCCTTGGTGTCTCTAATTTCCCTGAAGAGATCTCTAGTCCTTGCCATTCTGTTGTTTTCCTCTATTTCTTTGCATTGATTGCTGAGGAAGGCTTTCTTATCTCTCCTTGCTCTTCTTTGGAACTCTGCATTCAAATGGATATATCTTTCTTTTTCTCCTTTGCCTATAGCTTCTCTTCTTTTCTCAGCTATTTGTAAGGCCTCCTCAGACAACCATTTCATTTTTTTGAATTTCTTTTTGTTGCAGATGATCTTGATCACTGCCTCCTATACAATGTCATGAACCTCTGAACATAGTTCTTCAGGCACTCTGTCTATCAGATATAATCTCTTGAATCTATTTGTCACTCTCATAAAGGATTTGATTTAGGTCATACCTGAATGGTCTAGTGGTTTTCTCTACTTACTTCAAGTTAAGTCTGAATTTGGCAAGAAGGAGTTCATGAGCTGAGCTAAAGTTAGCTCCGAGTTTTGTGTTTGCTGACTGTATAGAGCTTCTCCATTTTTGGCTCCAAAGAATATAATCAATCTGATTTCCATCTGGTGATGTCCATGTGTAGAGTCTTCTCTTGTGTTGTCGGAAGAGGGTGTTTGCTATGACTAGTGTGTTCTCTTGGCAAAACTCTGTTAGCCTTGCCCTGCTTCATTTTGTACCCCAAGGCCAAATTTGCCTGTTACTCCAGTTATCTCTTGACTTCTTACTTTTGTATTCCAGTTCCCTATAATGAAAAAGAACATCTTTTTTGATTGTTAGTTCTAGAAGGTCTTGTAGGTCTTCATAGAGCCATTCAACTTCAGCTTCTTCAGCATTACTGGTTGGGGCATAGACTTGGATTACTATGATACTGAATGGTTTGGCTTGGAAACAAACAGAAATCATCCTGTCATTTTTGAGATCACATCCAAGTACTGCATTTCGGACTCTTTTGTTGACTATGATGGCCACTCCATTTCTTCCAAGGGGTTTTTGCCCCACAGTTGTAGATATAATGATCATCTGAGTTAAATTCACCCATTCCAGTCCATTTTAGTTCACTGATTCCAAAACATTGATGTTCACTCTTGCTATCTCCTGTTTGACCACTTCCAATTTGCCTTGATTCATGGACCTAACATTCCAGGCTCCTATGCAATATTTTTCTTTACAATATCACATTTTACTTCCATCACCAGTCACATCTACAACTGGGTATTGTTTTTGCTTTGGCTCTGTCTCTTCATTTTTTTCTGGAGATATTTCTCCACTCTTGTCCATAGTATATTGGGCACCTATTGACCTGGGGACCTCATTTTTCTGTGTCATATCTTTTTGCTTTTTCATACTGCTATATCCTAGCATGCAGCATAATACCTAGCAAACAGTAGGTGTTTTTAGAGTGACTATTTTGCAGCATTGTCATGAGTATTTAATGTTAAAATTCTTGCCACAGTTCAACATACATTAGGTACCCAGCCCTTCTCTCCTAATACCAGAACTTAGTATGTACTTAGGCACCAAGTATCCTCATTTTCTCAGAGTTATTCTCAGGAATCCTTCCTGTTACCAATTTGGCATCCATTTGTGAAACGCATTCCAACACACAATTCCTTTTACTCACTAACCATAACTTTAGCTTTTCTTGTCCTACTCAATAAAGTATGTGAAAATAGAAATAAATAAGAGCAATTCCATAATTAGGGATACTCTAATTTGTACAAATCATTATATCTTAGCATGTTATGGATTGAATGTCTGTGTACCTTTACCTCAAATTTAAAATACTGAAGCCCTAATCCCCAGTGTGATAGTATTTGGAGGTAAGACCTTTGGGAGATGGTGAGGTTTAGATGAGGCCCTGAGGATAGACCTCACAGAAAGAGGACAAGAGACCAGAGTTTTCTCTCTCCCTACCACATGAGAACACAGTGAGAAGGCTGCCATCTGCAAGCCAGGAAGAGAGTTCTCACCAGGAAGTGAATATGCTATTGCCTCAATTTAGACATCCATCCTCCAGAACTGTGAGAAATAAATATCTTCTTGTTTAAGTCTTCCAGTCTACAGTATTTTGTAACAGCAGTCTGAGCTAATACAGTATGTATTAGATAGGTTAGCTTAAAACAAAACAAAACAAAATTCTCACTCTGACTAGATGAAATCAAATTGCCTCCATTCCAGGTAATCTTTATTGAGACTTGAATTGATGGAACAGGCACCATCTACATTTCTGATCATTGTTGTTAACCAAAAGAACTCTGGAGGGTCCCATGTTGGCATTAAATGATCCAGCCCAAAAGTGACACTGTCACTTCCACTCACAAACTATTGAACAGAAAAAGTCACATGACCTCATTCATTCAATCCCACGGGAGTTCAAATTTCAATATTTTAAGTACTATAGTAAATATAAATATTATCTGAAAAAATAATATATCAATATTGTTATGATCCTGAAAATGCCCTAAGTTTTTCTCTTTCTCTGCATACTTCTAGATCAAAGCTAACTCTGAATATCAAAATTTTCTGAGCAAAATATCAAATAAAATCAGGCAGGTAGAATAAAGGAAGAAAGGAGGGAGGAGAGAAGGAAAGAAGGAGGGAGAATAAGATAAAAAGAATAATAGAAAGAAGGAGAGAGATGGAAGGAAGGATAGAGAAAATAGGAGAAAGAAAACTGAAAGGAAGGAAGGAAGGTAGGAGGATAGGAAGGGAAGAAAAGAGGAAGAAATACTAAGCCAGGAACATAGCCTTATGAAATAACCAATGGTTCTACCTAGATTTTAGGATGACTTGTTCCCACGAAAATTATCAGAGACATCCAAATTTAATGATGCCATGATATTTAGGATTGCTTCTAAGGAAATTAGAGCTCCATGTTCTTTCTAAGATTATCTCTTGGCAATGACACACTCAAACTGGATAGTTTCAGATGGTTTAATAAAGGAACTATTAACAAAGATGTAGGCAGATTTGGAAGGAAATAAACAGTAGTGCAGAACCCTGGGGCCTGCAATGGTAAAATCATTTAACTCCCCTAGGCATGAATGGACAAGAAAAAGGAACAGCTAACCACAATGAGATATCACTTCACACCTGTCAGAATGACTGTCATCAAAATGTCTGCAAATAACAAATGTTTGCAAGGATATGGAGAAAAGGGAACCCTCATACAATGTAGGTAGGAATGTGAAGTGGTACACCAACTGTAGAAAAGAGTAATTGAAGTTCTTCAAAAAACTAAAAATAGAGCTACCATATGATCCAGTAATTTCACTCATGGGTATATACCCAGAAAAAAAAAAGAAAACACTAATTTGAAAGGCTACACGCACCCCAGTTTTCATAGCAGCACTATTTACAATAGCCAAGACATGGAAACAATCCAAGTTCCCATAAACAGGCAACTAGATTAAGAATATATGCCTACAATGGAATATTACTCAGCCAGAAAAAGGATGAAACATTGGCATTTGCAGCAACATGGATGGACCTAGAGAATGTTACACTTAGTCAAATAAATTAGACAAAGAAAGACAAACACTGTGTAATGTCACTCATACATGAAATTTAAAAAATAATACAAGTGAAGGTATATACAAAACAGAAATAGCCCCACAGATATGGAAAACAAACTTTTGGTTATCAAAAGGGAAAGGGAAGGGGAGAGTAATAAATTAAAGGTATGAGATTTACAGTTTCAAATTACAATATGTAAAATAGATATACCACAAGGATATATTGTATAGCACAAGACATTATGCCCTTTATCTGGTAATCAACTATAATGCAGTCTAATCTGTAAAAGTACTGAATCACTATGCAATATACCTGAAAATAACACTGAATTTTTAAATCAACTATACTATACTGTAATTTAAAAAAAGAACAGACATACAAACAGACCTGGAATGAATAGCATAGAGGGACACCCCTTTATGAAAGCCATGGCCTTTAATTAAGGAATGCTGCAACTTCCAGTGATGCAGCAAGAAGGAATCAGGATGAATATCTTTATCCTCATCCCACAAACCAATCACCAGCGGATAATCCTACAGTCTAATTTATAGCTAGAATACAAGGAAGTCTGCTGAGATAGTCCATGTAGCTCAACCTGATAGAAAAAATATATGGGGCGGGAAAATGGTAGAAAGTAGAACAAGAGGGGCACTTTGCCCCTCAGCTTCGTAAATCTTAGTTGTACCTCAATTATCAAAAAAATAGAGTACTCCCTTTACCTGCTGTTCAATTCTCAAAGCTCATTGTCAAGCATTCATTTGGTGTGAAAACTTGATGCTACACCGGTCTCCAGAACATTTTTTTTTGAGAACAACATGCTTCCTTTCAGGAATCATCAACCTTGACTTTATAGCGTTGCCTCTTTAGAGAAACCTGAGTTTTCTAGGTTCATTTGAGACGATAATGTTGCGATCTTTAGTGATCGGGAGTGATGTTTTGCCAATAATACCACTAAAGAAAGGCAAGCGTTCCATTGATTCCTTCTCTTTGCCAATAACAGAGGAAAAGAAGTTTGTCAACACTCAACAGAAAAGCTGGAACTGTGCAGATTTGGCCTGCTGATTGGGTCTAGTAGGCTTAAAGGCATAAGCCAAGATAGGGAGCCTAGTCAGTCAAAAACTAACCCAATATAAATAGGGTTAACAGTGGTTGGCAGGGATTTAGTGCCAGGATATTACTTTAGAAATGGGTAAATTTCAAAAAATCTCTGCACAGATTTATATACCTTAGCCCCTTTCTCAATAAAAAGCAGTTGCCAACGCTGGGGGCAGTTAGCTGAAGTCCTCTAAGTGAAAGACAAGTCCTTCAAATTGTTGAAAATAAAAGACAGAAAATTTTAAGACTAAGTGGTATTAACCTTGCTTTCTCGTATCCCCAGTTGCCTTCCGTGTTGCTAGTTCGAACCCACATTTGTTAATCAAATAATAGATACATACAGAGCTGACACAAACTCAGAGCATACCAATTAGGAAGGATGGTATGCTGATAAGCCTATGTGAAATTATACAAAGATGCCATCACTTTGCTTTTCTAAGAAGACAGAAAATGTTTAACATTTTAGGATAGTTGAGAAAGAAATGTGGAGAACAAGAATTTACACACGTATGTCAATATATAGCACAAATTTTGAGCCCTAGGTGCATATTAGAATCACCAGGAAAGGTTTTAAAATGCACATATCCTGGCTTATCCTCCATAGATTTTGAAATAAATGGCCAAATGTAGGATCAGGCACCGGCATTTTAAAAATATTTCCAGGTGATGCTAAAGACATTCAAGTTTGCAAACCTTTACACGCAGGCATGGGATTCTGTCAAGTTTATTAGAATTTTCTTTAGGTATTTGTTAAGAAGGCAAAAAAAACAGCACGACTATTCAGTAAGCAAGAGTTCACATCAAAACTTCAAAAAATCTTTTAAGGAGGGGAATGCTAAGGAATTTTCACAGTGATTTTTGGAAGCAACAAGATAATGCTTTAAGAGCATGAACTTTGGAATTAGAAAAACTTGACTTTGAATTTTATCTCTGTGATGTACTAGCTCTGTAATTTGAGAAAATGTCCACATCTGTAAAAATTAATATAATAATATCTACCTTGTGGAGTGTCTGTGAGGTTATGTGTGTTAAATGTGAGTCAATTGTGTAAATCACTATCATATAGCTTTTGCTCAGTAATTGACATATTCTTCTCATATGCAACCATACTTCAAGCCCAGTTCCTTTACAGAGATACCTGTGCAATCCTGATAGCCACCTAAAAGTAAAAACAAAAAAATCCTAAAATAAGCAAAGTTTATCAATAGAACTAAGATGTATAATTTGTGGTATGAACAGAAAATTACAGCTAAAATCAAGCTATCATTTTCATGATGCACTCATTTATTCAAAAGCAAGTTTAGTCATCAGCTTACTTATTCCTAAAATATACCACTTTGGTCTAGACTGAATGGTATATGGAGAAAAGATATTAAAAGATTTCATTTCAATCCTGTAGTGCTAAAATAAGCCCATAGTAAAAGAAATTCAAGAGAAATATAAACTGCATAATATATCAAAAGATCATCCCTGATCTGGTTTTCACTTGAGAAGTAGTTCAAAAAACACTAAAGGGCATTTTCCAAAGAAAAACAATCATGTTATAACCCTCCTTCCACAAGCTAAATCTAAGGAAGCTGGGTCAAAATTTATTGTAACTGAACCATAAGGAGATGGTTGCATAGAACTTAAGCTCTGCACACTGAACAAAACATTTTTGTTATGCCAATAAAAGATCTCCTTGGCCATCGACTTTCAAAGTTACAACCAGAGTGGGAGGCACCTTACCCATTTCTCCAGCCTCTAAAAATATTTCCTTTCAGAACAGTCTGTCTGTAAGACAGATCTGTTTGCATCAGCTCCCCCCTGCTCTATGCCTCACGTGGGAGTACTTGCAAATAGAGCGCCTGGAGGGATCAACACAGTTTTCTAAAGCAAACATAACACAAGTGCTATTCATGGGTTACACACTCCACAGCTGTAAAACGAAATGTGTAGGAGCAGCCCCTAATGGCATTCAAATCATGTACTAACAGTTCTCAAGTGTCAGGTGTTTTTCATTTTCTACTAGGGGAAGAGATATTCACGTGCTGATTTCCTACACTGAACAGCTTTGTAACCCCTGCAGAGTGAAGGCGCACTGTGTTTCTGAGTCTCTATTATGTCAGAAGAACGCCACAGTTAGAGGCCAGAAAGGACATGTGATCCCAGTTTAGATTCTTTTTTTCTTCCAGCCATCTCTCAGCATTTCAGCCGCGTGAATTTTGTGTGTATGCATGGAAGAAAACTCATAGAGCATGTATCAATGTTAAATTTCACATAAAAGACGAAGGCCACATATTTTTCTATCTGGGTATAATTTAATACTTCTGTACACACTTTGATCTTACTGAAGGTTTGAATTTTCAAAATGGCCTCTTGCGGTGCCCCAGTTGGCTGCCTGTCAAACCCAAGCATCAAGCTCACTCTAAATAGTATGGGTTCTCATTGGAACAATGAGGTTCACATTATACATGCTGAGGGAATTAAGATACATTTTATTTATTTAAATCTTTTTTTTTTTAAACTTTAAATGTGACTTGGTCGTAGACTATAACAGAGAATATTACAACCTATTTTCAGAACACTAAAAGGCACATTTATTATAAATGTATCAATAATTTCAACTCAGAGTGAAAGAGTATGTGTGAAACTAGTGTTAGATATTCACCATTATAATATAATCTAAATATTTGGGATTCTGTGAAATCTAAAACATATTTTACCAAACACTTTTCCCATCACACTTCAAGTTGTGTATTTCAAAGCAATTCAGTCCATTTATTCCAAATTCATTTATATTAACCTTATTAGGGCAGCGCTTTGTAAACTAAAAATCTTGACATGCCAGAAGACTTGTGGTCTTTTTAAAGCCATTTATCTTAATTTCAAAAGGCGACTAGAACTCTAGGTTTAAAAAGTTTCCTTCCCTGTTGAATTTTAAACATCTCCTTTAAGAAGAAATGGACAAAGCCATTTGTTGTCTGAACATAACATGTGGGTATATATGTATCACTTTGTATTCGATTAAACATACATAAAAGAAAGCATTTCACAGGATTTTGGAAAATGCCTGAGTCAAGCACATAAGAAGTAGTTACACAGAGGTGCTGTGTCCACAATTTTAGTTAAAAATTATGTATTTAGATGGCAATAAGAACATGCTTTCCAGGGTAAATTAAGCCCTTGTGTGGTGATTTCTTTTTTCTTTTCTGTAACCAATATCATTGTCTTCTTGTCCTTGTTCTCTAAGCTCAAGCAAGCTGGGTCCTTGAGGAATAGCCTGGCGATATATGTACCAAAAAACCAACAACTCTGCAAATAATAGTACATAATACTAGCTGCAGTCAAAGAGACTGTAAAATCTAAACTGAAGAAAAAAATAATATGCAACCTTGTTTAGCTGTCTTCGTATATCTAAGATCTATATTCTTGGTTGTGAAGAGAAATAGTGAATTGGGTGGGGACTGACATAGAATACACCGGACATCTTAATAATAACGTGGACCTCAGTGAAGAGACATACTGAGGGGTCTTCTTCAGCGTTCTGTCCCCACTCTAGGCCCGCTCACTACTGGCCCTCAAGAATCTAGAGGACACATGATATAGGAGAATCTCCCAGTCCTGCCCACTCTGGCTAGTGGACTAGCTTCCCAGAACTGTTTCTTCACATTTTAGGCTAATTAAGATACTTACTTATACGTGCCACAAGGTTGTAAAAACTGGCATGGTATATGCAATGTACTTTTACCACAAAATAGTTGAAAAAGTTAACGAATGTTATTTTAAGAATTAAGTAAGTCTGCCATCTGATAGCTATACCATATACTATCACAGAATAGATCAGAGGGGAGATAATGAGTCACAGTAAAGATACACCAGAGTGTAACTCTGATAATGACAGTGACTTATTGAATAAAACAATGTATTAAGCATAAGGAAGATTGGTCAGAAGTGTACAGTGTTCAAAAGAATGGATTTAATTTAGCAGAAATTCCTCATGAGGAAACCTGGCTAGGAAAGCAGTAAGACTACCACGAACTCTCTTCTCTTGGAGCAAAGGAGAAGAGAAGGTGAGTCAGCGGAGCGGCTGGATCTTCAGGTCTTCAAAGAGTTCTACTCAAGATTTTCTTGTATTATGTGTAATACTGTACACATTTCCATGTATTCATAAATTACCTTTTAAAAACATTCTATAATCATTTCCATCACTATCATGAATAATTTCCCACACTACCACAACCACCACCAAAATTCTCAAAGTGCTTACCAAAGAGAACTACTGATTCGAAAGTCTTACCTGGACTGTGATGTAATTATAAAACTAGATAACATATTAAAGATAATATAACTGGGTTCTAATAATGAGGGACTGCTTTGGGGAATAAGAAGTTAAAATTAAGGGAGCTAAAAGTCCTTGATTTCCCTATTTCACTTAACCTGAATAGTATATTTAAATATATATTGGAATCTGTGTAGGACTGTATTTTAGAAGTTGGCTTCCTGTTTTAAGAAAAAAAGTTTAAAAACCATCAATCTAGTCCTGCTTTTCATGTTACAGATGCATAAACTGATGCAAAAGGTGAGCTGGTATCTCCAAATTGCCATAGTAAGTGGCAGACATGATACAATCCAATTCTCACACATTGGATTCAATTGTCCTTTATTTATCTTTACCACAGCATCTCTTCAACTCTTCTTTCCATACAAGAGCAAGTATCCACATTTTTTCTTGGTAGCATTGAAGTTATTCTTCCAGGCACACAAGCTTAGAGTCTAAACTTCAATTCACTAATCAAATTTCTTAACATTTCTTACCAGTTTATTTTTATCCTAAAGGTAAGATATGGATTAAACAAAGAGTAACTGAAGACTCTGTATGGTAGATCTCTATGAACTGTCATTACGTCTCTAGCCTCTTTCCTTCCCTCGGACCCAGATAAGAAAATAACAAGGGTATTCAAGAAGCAAAATTATATTTTCTGATTCTCTGGGACTTACTTGATGTTTATCGAGGAAGGAATATTTTGCTGAAGGTGGGAAGGGAGGGCATGTCCAAGAAACTTCAGACTCATAGTTCAAAGATGACCACACAAAGCACGTATTTAGTTCATTAGGAGGTTTATGGAAGGAGTAAGATCACAAGATCATCAAAATTTTATCCTATTGGAACCAGATGTCAGACTTTCTACCCAGGTTGGAGGTCTTATTCCATATGTCTACTACCCTCTCCTACCTGTCTTCTCCTTTCTTTGATTTCCATGTCTTAGGAGATAATTCTTATGTACACTATAGATTTTCTTTGGGTACCATCTCAGTCTTCAGTTTTGTTTCAAACTCCCACACACTTAACTAGTGATATAGCTCTCTAGCTTAAATATTTCAGACATAAGTATGCTTTCTTTTCTTAGGTATTATGATATATTCTGATCACTAGAGAGAACTTCCTACTTTATCTCCTCTGCCCATATAATTATCCGTGTTAATAACAAATATCTCCACAGGGTCCCTAAAAGACTGATGAAGCATTTCATAACGTTATGCATATTTGCAGGTGGAAGGTGAAGGGGAACTCTGACAGGAAAGCATCTCTTCCCAAATGCCTCACCATGTTTCCCATTTCATTCCTTAATCATACGCAGCCAGACCAGAAAAGAAGATCTCAAAGCCTTCTTTTCTTTCCATGCCATGACATCCCCTCTCAACCAGAACTTATTGCAGCACAACACAGCTCTGCGACAGCTCCCTGCTTCCTGTGCTCCACTTCTCTCTTCTAACAGTCATTTCCTAAACCATTTTTAGGTAGCTAAATCTGACCAACCTTCCCGCCTAAACACAGGAATTACCCCCTTACCAAAGGCTTCATTCTCCCTACAAGTAACTGCTTGTTCTCTTGGATGCCGTCAGAAACTCTTTTCTTATTTTCTGGAACTTATAGGGAGTTGAATGGAGCTAGGAGTTGAATGGAGCTAACTTCCTGGAAAAAGCCTCCCTGATAGGCATTACCCACATATAGGACTTAGTCTTTATTGGGGGTTGAGCTGTGCCCACCCCCACTCATATTTTGAAGTTCTAACTTCCAGCTGCTCAGAACCAACCTTATTTGAAAATCGGGTCTTTGCAGATGAAATTTAGTTAAGTTGAAGTCATTAAGGTGGGTCCAACTCCATTCTGACTGGCGTCCTCATAAAAAGGAGGAATTTGGACACAGAGACAGAGAGATGATATGAAAAAAAATACAAGAAGGCAGTTATCTACAGGCCAAGGGGAGAGGCCTGGGACAGATTCTTCTCACACACCCCTTGGAAGGAACCAACCTGGCCAACATCGTGTTTTAAACGTTTAGCATCTAAAACTGTAAGACAATAAACTCCTACCTTTTAAATCATCCAGTCTGTGGTACTTTGTTGTGGCAACCCTAGCAAACTAATACAGCTCTTCTCCTTTTAGGCTCAGAGACCACATCTTTCAGAATCTTTATGTATTCAGACTCAGAGATGCTGACTCACATTTTAAAGAAGCAATACAAGAGACTGATTATAAAGCCAAAATGATAAATCACAAATTACACTAATAACTAAAATTGCTGATGGTATTACACGCTTTTGTTCTCTGGCCAGCACATTCTCTTTGAGGATTCAAACCAGTTGGAAAGCCTAATCACAATCACTGAATTGTACAGTGAGCATGAACACAGAGCAAATGAAATAAGAAACAGGATTCTGGAGTTTAAGGCATCAAATTACACACTCACTGCATGTACTCAAATGACATGTTTGGTGGTGGGGCAAATCAAGTGAAGTCTTTGGAGCACATTATCTTTGCCTTTAGCCAGTGTTACAAAGAATGTAATAGCTGTCAATATAGGAAGCACTGTTTGGCTTTACACCTAGCATTTATTTTTCCTTTTCTCTTTCCTAATTTTGTTTGGGGGTCTGGGCCCTGCCCCACAGCAGGATGGTAGCCCTGCCATCTTCCCCTTCAGTGATAGATTAAATAATCCAATCTGAAGTCAATCCACACATCAGCCTTCCTAGGAAACTGATCTTTCAAGTTCAGATTCCTGTTTCTTACTATTAAAAGCATCCTAATTGCTAAAGAACATCTTTTTTCCATGCTTTCTAGAATACTTTTAATTCATACTTTCTTTCTTTGATTGCTAACATCACCAGCCTTCATTTTACGGTGACTTTGCTCATCTTTTATCTCCTGTGTTCTGTGGGGATTTAGAGTTGTAATCCCACTAGGAAAACTGCTATGTGGGAGGAATAGTGCTGGGAATTCGAGGCAGACAAGTTACTGCACACATGGATTAAGTATTCTAAGTGAGAAGACATGTGAAAATAGATCCTAGATTGTAATCTATGGTATGGAGAAAATAAGCAGGGTGCTGGTATAAAGAATAAGGATAGATACTTTCTAGGGAGAGTGGTCACAAAAGCCTCTTGGATTAGCTTGAAGCTAAAATCTTAAGTTTATAGGAATCACTTCAGTGTGGCCCCCAGGTACCACTTTCAGAACTTTCACATTTTCCTGTGCCTTATTTACATAATTTGGAGAATATTTGTCATTATTTTAGACTATTATTTAGATACATATCTGGGTTATGAACTCACCTATTCATTTCAATATTGGATTTGCCTGATAGTTCACCTGGTAAGGAATCTGCCTGCAATACAGGAGACACCAGTTCTATTCCTGGGTTGGGAAGATCCACTGGAGAAGGGATAGGCAATGCACGCCAGTATGCTTCGTCTTCCCTGGTGACTCAGCTGGGTAAATAATCTGGTAAAGAACCCGCCTGCAATGCAGGAGACCTGGGTTCGATCTCTGGGTTGGAACGATCCCCTGGAGAAGGGAACAGCTACACAGTCCAGTATTCTGGCATGGAGAATTCCATGGACTGTACAGTCCATGGGGGTCGCAAAGAGTCGGACATGACTGAGCAACTTTTACTTCACTTCATTCATTTCAGTGTTTGAGGAATTCCTTTTCTTATGAAATTGGCACTGCCTGCCATCCACATTGAATACAAAATTTTTAGAAATCCACCTTCTCAACCTCCTGTGCAGTTCCAACAAGTGCCGCAGGATCCAGGCCTGAGAGGCACACACTTAGACCTGGAAGTGAGAGCAACTTCTCCCAGGTAGCAGAACCTGCTGCAGTGTCACAGTAAAGGGTTCCTGGGCCCTGTAACGAGGTATTAAATGAAGCATCCAGTCCTGTTTCAAAGAAGAGGTTTATACAGCAAGGATTTCCATGGTGTCCAGGGCACTATTTCCAGCTATTTAACATTCATTCTAGTTCTTCAGTCCCATCAAGATTTCTTTGAATTCCTCAATATTCTTTTAGAAGACTTCTTTTCTATTTAAGAGTTGGATGCTATTGCTTGCTGTTAAGAGCCCTGACTGATACTTACGTCTTGTATCACAAAGCTTTCGATACTCACGTCAATTTCAGAAGAGCACTGCTTGAACTGGATTTTTTTAATATTGTTTATCAAGTCATCATACTGTCTAATATACTCTAGTTGTTCAATGCATATGGAATAAAAACATTCTTTGGATTTTAGTTTCCCTTTGAACAAGAGGGATAAAATATAAAATATGCTGATTGCATATTCTTTATTTTATAAATATAGCTTTAATTACTTCAGGTGTATCTCAGAGTTAAGCAGAATTATCTTCAAATAAGCCCTCTTTTCTTCTTTCCTAAAATCACATTTGGCAATGCATACTGGTCTCCTTGGAGAAAACTATTGATATGTGAGTGTCTGAGTAAGAAATCTCTCTTGCAATCTTTAGTTCCCAGTATGGAAAACTTTGAGCCACTGTTTTATATCATCTGATGATAGATATGTACCATTCCTTCTTTCGTTAGCTTAGGTGAAAGAAAGCTGCAAATGGTGCCAAGAGAATAGTAACCCACCATATAGAAAGCTCATAAAAGAGCATTTTTGACTTTAGAGTTCAGAATCTAACTTTTAATTTAGAATCATTAGTGATTTAAGCTATATAACACTAACATGGCATCTTCAAAGAGATAGGATCTCTAGGTAACAAGCGCCCATTTGAGGGGATAAAACAAGCAAGCACCTGATGTACATGCATTTTCTTAGTTCTCACTACAATCATCTATTTATATTTGACTACTGAATAAACAGGCTTCCCAGGTGGTGCTAGTGGTACAGAACCTGCCTGCCAATGCAGGAGACATAAGAGACGTGGGTTCAATCCCTGGGTCAGAAAGATCCCCTGCAGGAGGAAATGGCAATCCACTCCAGTATTCTCGCCTGGAAAATCCCATGGACAGAGGAGCCTGGAGGGCTGTAGTCCATTGGACGGGACTGGAGCAATTTAGCATGCATGCACTGAACAAACAGAGTTTCAGAAAAGCTGAGGATCTTGCCTAAAGTTACAGAAGGTTGTTGCTCAAGGATTTGAAAATGAATCCATCTTAATCCATTCTCCTCTACCACACAGTCTCCTAGGTCATTAGTAGGTAAAACTGGCCTTTCTTTCACTAAAGTCCTTTCTTTCATAGATATGAAAATAAAGCTAAGAAGACCAGAACCCTACCTCTCTCTTAGAATGATGCAATATATATAGAAAAGAAAATAATGAATAGTTTACTTAAATATGATTACTGTTTTTGTCATTTTAGTGATCAAATTAATTACATATATTCACAGCTGCTATTCCTATTTAGTTGTTTTTTAGCACCTAGCACAGTCTTTGATCATAAGTTCCTGATAAGAAAATAATTGAGTACTATAATCCACTAAAGTTCAAACAATATTACTTTACAATTCTTAGACTAAACAATTGTAAAAAATAAATATTAGAATTATGCACAAAGTAAAATTAATTATTAGGCAAATGTGGCAGAAAGGCCCAGATATCTGAAGTCAATTGAGAATAAACAAAAGCAAGTTATATATTATATTTCGTGATATTAACAGAAATTAAAATTTTAATATAGGAAGTAAAAATTTACACTAATTTAGAGACCAAATCTCAGGATTAACAGATTATATCAGAATGTAATTTATCCATGTCTAAAAGGATTTGGAAAACCTGGAAAGTCCAGAGAAGGAAACCAGAACGATTAAATATTGAAAACATTCAGAGGAGATGAAGTTGGCTCTACAGGGAAAGTCAGCTATGCAATGGCTTAGTGAGTAACTTCAGTCACAGAATCTTTATTAAGTGGCAGGCGCTAGTCTCTTCAGAGACCCTGACTTGAACAGCAGGAAGTGAGGCCTTGGCTAATGACAAAGGAAACCCCTCTTCACAGAGGTTTCCCTCTTGACTTTTGCCAGACAGTCCCCCCAAAAGTCATCATTTCTACTGCCATAGATCACTTTGCCTATTATTAAATTTCATATAACTAGAATTACACACATCAAGCCCATCATGAAATGATTTTCTCTTCTATTTTCTCTTTTCCTGTTCTACAACACAGAGCATTTATAGTACAAGGGAGACCTGATTAGAGGTGGAGTTCCAGTCAGAAGTCTGAAAATCAGGGTACCATGTAGACCCAAGAGCTCACTGTATCATGGTCTGCAGAATGATGACCACTCTTGGTTCTAAGCAACTGACAGCAAAATCAGAACATGGGCTTCACAGCCTCACTACTGGGTTCAAGTTCCACCTCTTTTTCTCTGTAGCTGTGTGACACTGGGCAAATATCTTTTCTCTTTTCCCCTATAATTCCTCTCTTTACCCTTCTCCCTATTCTCTTCTCCCTGAGAATCTGACCTTTTTGCAAGAGGTGTGCTCAGACTTGGCACTGGGTTCAGCCAATGCAGGACCTCAGGAGGACTGCAGGTTGTAGGATTCCCCTACATCCCCTCCCTAAAATAGGTATTGTCTTAGCTGACTGCCTCTACTGAAATCATGAAGTCATTTTCAAGACACCTTCTCAGTCTGTTCCTTGGTTTTGCAATAGCTTCTCCTCAGTTATTTCGGTCCCAGGCTACTGCCTTATCCTTGGTAATGCTGCAACACTCCTTTCTCATCTTTGTAACTATTTTGTATTTAAAATGAAAAGAAAAAAGAAAAATGAGTGATAAAAACAAGAAGAAATAATTTGAGTTATTATCAAATTATTCCAATTTGAGTGTGTTATCTGTGTCTAATTTCATCATGTGAAAAGTTTTCATTTCCTATTTTACTCTATGAACATGAAATGTACACATGGTGCTTAAATCAGTATTGGTGGGAAGTAAATATTCAATGAGTGTTAGTCCCTTAGGTGGAGGAAGACTGGAGAATGTGCTGCTGGCCTCAACTTGGTTCCCATTTCAAAGCGACGGGTCTTACCCATCCGATGCCATCCCTCAGGCAGAGCTATACCTCTATCGCTTGTCTGGAAATAGTTTCTTTTGATAGGGTAAGACAGGGAGAGACTCCTCTCCCCAATACCATGCTCAGTTATAGCTGCCTAAGGCCAGTGTAGACCCTATCTTCACTCTTAAGTACAATGAGTTCTTCCAAAGATACTCACTGTGCTGGCATAACTGAGTCCAAGAAGCCCTCCAGCATCAGCTACATGACGTGTCTTTAAACACTTGTGTCAAGTCCAGCTAGTCACACTGACTCCAGACTGTTAGCAAACTCTTCATTTACCATGGCTGGCATAACAAAGTGCCACAGACTAGGGGATTTAAACAGTAGAAATTGGTGCCTTATATTTATACAACAAAGGGACCACTCAAACTACTCTTCTTGGTTCTGAGAGGTCCTCTAAGGCTGTCTGTGGTTGTATGTAAAAATGAAACAGACAAACTAGTAAGTCATATATATATATATATATATATATATATATATATCCTTCAACAGTTAGAACTGTACATGAAACAATGGACTGAATACGAATTGGGAAAGGAGTATGTCAAGGCTGCATATTGTCACCCTGCTTATTTAACTTATATGTAGAGTACATCATAGGAAATGCCAGGCTGGATGAATCACAAGCTAGAATCAAGATTTCCAGGAGAAATATCAATACCCTCAGATATGCAGATGACACCACCCTTATGGGACAAAGCAAAAAAGAACTAAAGGTGAAGAGGAGAGTGAAAAAGTTGGCTTAAAACTCAACATCTAAAAAGTAAGATCATGGCATCCGATCCCATCACTTCATGGCAAATAGACAGGAAACAAAAGAAATAGTGACAGACTCGATTTTCTTGGGCTCCAAAATCACTGCAGATGTGACTGCAGCCATGAAATTAAAAGACACTTACTCCTTGGAAGAAAAGCTATGACCAAACTAGACAGCCTATTAAAAAGCAGACACATTACTTTGCCAACAAAGGTCCTAGTCAAAGCTATGGTTTCTTCGGTAGTCATATATGGATGTGAGAGTTGGACCATAAAGAAGACTGAGTGCCAAAGAATTGATGCTTTTGAACTGTGGTGTTGGAGAAGACTCTTGAGAGTCCCTTGGACCACAAAGAGATCAAACTAGTCAATCCTAAAGGAAATCAATCCTGAATCTTCATTGGAAGGACTGACACTGAAGCTGAAGCTTCAACACTTTGGCCACTTGATGCAAAAAGCTGACTCATTGGAAAAGACCCCAATGGTGGAAAAGATTGAAGGCAGGAGGAAAAGGAGACAACAGAGGATGAGATGGTTGGATGACATCACCAACTCAGTGGACATGAGTTTGAGCAAGCTCTGGGAGATGGTGAAGGACAGGGAAGCCTGGAGTGCTGCAGTCTAAGGGGTCTCAAAGAGTCAAGCAGGACTGAGCGACTCAACAACAATTTCCTTCAACAATCACCTCACTCCACTACTGTTACGCCCAGGTTGTGATCTCCACAAATCACCAGGAGGCCATACAACGATGCAAGCGCAAGAGGGAATTTATTGCAGACCCGGGTCTGGACCACACACACACACACACACATACACACACACACACACACACACACACACACACACACACACACCGACACAGCGGAGTGAGGGCAGCAGCCCCAAGCCGCATGGTACAAGGCTTTTAAAGGGAGAAGACAAAGGGAAAATGGCTACAGGTGGGGTGATGTATCTTGGTGCTCTGTGATTGGTCAGGACAGGAGGGGCGGTCAGGGGCTTTAGGCATGCTAGCCCCTGATAAGTATATTTAACTGCAAGCAATTCCCTGATTGGCATATCTTTGGCACACTATGATTGGTCATGTCTAGGGTGGTGACCTGCGGGTGGGGGAACTTGGGTGTTGCCTTCTATCACAAGATGGCAGCTCCTTTTTTTTTTTTTTAAAGACGAGTCACTTAGGCTCTACACTACAAAGATAGATACTGGAGCTAGCTACAAACTGTGGAGTCCCCACACCCATCAACTATTTTCAAATGTAATAAAAATTCACTCATCTTTGACTGTTAACTATTGATATGCCTAGAAGCGGGAGCCTGAACCAGGTGACCTCTCGAGAAGACTTTGTCGTCAAATTATGTCAAGGATTAAATGGCTAGCAGCCTGGAGGAATTTAAAACAAGTCCATCTCTAATCCTAGGATGACATAAAGCCAGGTATGACTGTATTAATCAGCATGTTGCAAAAATGCTTATGCCTGCTAATGAGATGACAGTAGCTACGCTGAGCAAACTGTCACAGTGAAAGCATCCCTGCCTGGCTCCTATGCCCTTGGGCACATTTCCAGTCACCAGGTAAACAGCGGTGGCTGAGCAGGACAGGCTTTAGAGATGGAATTCATGAGCATAAAATCTCTCTTAGACTATTACTTCTACTCACTGAAACATTAATCCTGACAAACATACTAATGGGAGAAATTCTAGTCTATACCGAAATAACATTAAAAAATAAGGAACAGATTCTGTTGCCACAGAAGGACTCCATTACAATAATCAAGAGAAAAAAATAATGCTCATGCCACCCCTTTCCTGTGGTGGTTTTTTAACCTACAAAGCTTGGGCTGAGGGCTTAAAAATACTGCATATTAAATCTTGCTAAACATTAAGAATAACATAATGGAAACAGAAGGCTGTATTTTATATCTGCAATTTCCTTTCATAGGATACTGTCATTATTTTAAGGAGAAAGGGCAGAATAATCCTATAATGAAACTTACTTATTACATCATTTTATTTCCATAACAACTTTGTTCTCATTGCATTTTACACAAATAAGAACTAAATAAAATGCTAGTTAAAATATGTATTTGCTTTAATATATAAACAGATGAAGCATTCAATTCAATGAAGTAGGATGGAACATTAACCTTTAGGGAGCAAGGGTTGCTGACTAAGGATTGATGGAGTGATTCTATGTTTTATCAAATCACTTAAGTCAAAATGGAGTGCAAGTTAATTGGCTATTTCAAAGCACTGTAAAGACAGTTTCATGGTTTAAAAAGCATCCGTTTCCATTACCATCAATGCGATAAGTGTAAAACCATTTTACACTATTTCTACATGCTTTTATTATATAGAAAGGAAAATGCATTATATTATGTTAAGGTAGATGGATTTTTTCAACATTTCTTCTTTGTGAAAACTTATAACTTATGGTAAATATTTCCCCCCAAATAGCTCTAATGAATCAGATAAAATAATGCTGCTCTACTTTAATAATAGGGAAGATGTATATGAAAAATATAAAATACCAAAATTGTACTTGTGCATATACAAGAAAAACATAAAGAAAAATTATTTATCATATGTAAGAGAGAAGGCAAAGTGATTTCTTTTATTATAACTTTTAGAATTCATCAAATAAGTAATATCAATAAGAAAAGAAAAGATACAGCATAAAAGGGCTTAAAGTGAGAGCTAATTCTCTTTCCCACACTTGGTTCCCAGATACTTGGCCTTTCTCATTACAGTCAACTATCTCATGAGCTGTTTTATGTTTATAAATATATATATATACATATATAAACATATGCATGTGTATTTTTCCAAGTTAAAAAATGATAAGCAGATTTTTATACTTTTATCTTTTTACTAAAAAATATCTCTAGGGGGTTATTCTAAGGTAGCATGAACATATATGCATGCAGGCACACATAGACACATGTCATTTCTATAATTAATACCTGCATAATATCTCCTCTGGGAGTGTACCACTATTTAGCCGTCTTTTGCTGACAGGCATTTAAATTGTTTTCAGTGTGTTCTTCTTATAAACAGTCACTGCAATAAGTCCAAGTAACTATGTCAAACCCACATGTAGAAATAAGCTCAGTCCTAGATGCAGAATTGCAGAATTGAAAGTTTATGGGCATTAGTTATTTTTACAAAAGGTAAAAATCTCCACACTGCTGAGGGAATTTGGGGACACATATGAACAATTTACTACCTGGTTAGGTTGCACCAGTTTATACTCCTTCCAGCAGTGATTGAGAAGACCAGTCTGTGCTCTGTTCTCCAAAGCTGTGCAGCTACTATGCATTTATTCAGGGATACAGAGCACCTGCTCTGCCAGGTGCTGGAGCTGTTTAAAAAAATGATAGGGATAATGTCCCTGATGCTCTGGAGCTTATGCATTCCTCATATTATGTGAAAAAAAAGTCAACAATTTCATTGATAAAATATTTTAGGTAGTGAAAAAGTAAAACAAAATTAAAGTAGACAAGAGGACAGAGTGTGGGTTGGGAGAACTTAGTTTCTCATCTCTCTTAGGAGAGTACTTAAGGAAGACATTTGGAGAAGGTGACAATGGAGTAGAGGCTAAGTGAGATGAGGAGACAGAAGATTCAGAAAGGGCCAGCTGAAAGAGGGAAAACAAGTAGAAAGGTCTGGAAGTTCTTTGCTGGATGTGTTCAATGGGGAGCAGGAACACTAGCCAGTCTAGAAGTAGAGGAGGGGGGCAGAGGGCAGAAATTTCACAGCCACTTAGGACTTCAGATAAATTCAGTTAAAGATAAGCAGTTGTCTTAAACTATATTTCCATTCCATTTATATAAATCTAATTCTTTAGACAAGCATCCTGATTTTGTTTTACTGTGATATCATTGTTATCATTTTTGATAGATGGTCTTAAAAAGGGTGAGAAGGAATACATAATCATTTTTATCTGAGCATAGAGAGACGATTTAAAAACATTGCTCCTATTACAATTAATGAGAATTAAAGATCTAAATAGCCCTGACTAAAGTACAGACAGCATCCCTGTATTTCTGAACTCAATATGACATATATATGTACATATATATATATGAACTGACAACATATAATTATGATAAACAACTTCATTATAATACAAGGAAAACTAACTGGGGTGCTGCCTTTATTTTTTAGCGACTCTCTCCAATTTCAAGTGAAAAAAAGTCTTGCTTCAACGAAATTATTAATGTTGTAATAATCTGTCATTAGAATCAATACCTGCTTTATTATTCATAGTGCATAGAGAGCTAAAATGGACCTTCTCTGAAATAAATTTAGTGCCTTGTCACAATACAATATGATTTTACAATATTGCTAATGTGCACAAAGCATTCAAATATAGAATATTGACATGTCAGAGATTTATGACAAATGTGAGGAGAAGATGCATCTAATGTTAAGCTTTCATGTCACTTGACTGTGGCAAAAAAAAAAAAAAAATCAATACTATTCATAATGTATCTTTCACCCACAGTCTTGAATGAAAAACCTTATAAGCACAGAGGGATTTTGTTTATTTTTCATCTTGGCTATACAAATACTCTAGAATTGAGGCTAAGAGAGAAAATAAATGAAAACTAATTAGTAGGAAAGTGAGCTAATTACATTTTGAAGATATACAATGACTTAGGACCAGGGAGCTAGATATACACTCATATGCTTTCCCTATTTTTATCTTTACCTTTACCTGAAGGTATGTTTAATGTTTGTGAAATGGAAGATATGCGATGCTGTAGGCAACAGTCATACTTCTCTACTCAACTTTGACTTTTATGGATTTTACAACATGTAAAATATCCAGCAAATGCATTTATATTTTACTTACTATTTCCTAATTCTTTCAACACAACATGGTTTTTGGGTATATACAGAGCACAGTGTTCAATTCCCATAATTCTTTTCATCCCTAAAGATTAGTGTAGACCAAATGTTGGTATTCTATTACCGTTGTCAGTGAGTAGTTGAGAATAGGCAAGTCACCTAGTCCTGGTCAATGATATATAAGGAGAAACCTCTCGGGGGGTTTTGCAAAAAGAATCTTTCTTTTTAAAAAGAATTTTATCTAGAGATTCAGGAACTTCTAGAGTTATCTTTAAACCCTGGGGGAATTTAGCCCAGCTGACTTGGAAAGGATACAGTGCTGAGAGATTAAATAACTCCATTATTCTGTGAGATTGTCTATAGATAAGTCTGGAGACTACCTTATCTTTGGGTTTAAGACAAATATCCAATTTTAAGCCATTTTGAGATGCAATTTTATATTGCAGCCAAAAAGTATCCTAACTGATGCCATCCATCAGTCATGATTAGAAATTAATTGAAGATTAATTATTTTTCATAGTTTCATTTATTCTTTGATGAAGAGTCTGTAGTCTGCAACTGTATTATCATGGAATTAAAATGGCTAATGAATCTAATCATAAATAACTGAGCCAATTTTAGCTCAGAGAAATGACAGCAGTCCTGTTTTATAAACTTGATCTACAGTTAAATATTTTTATGAAGAGTCTTTATCTCTGTAAAGTTTTTAAGCATTATAATAATTTCATAAAACTCTTTAATTAATAGGTTGATCCATACATACATTCAATGTATGCATTCAATTCAACAATAGTTATCCATACATACATCAATAAACACTTACTCAGTGCATAATGAGAGAGGTAAACACATAAAATTGTGACAAGCGCAGTAACAGAAAGTATGCCCAAGATATTCTGATACCTTGAGAGGTAGGCACTACCTAATCTAGCATGGATGAAGAAGAAACATCAAGAAAGGTTTCCTGGATAAAATTCTGCCTGAGCTGATTAGAGCTTGCCAGATGAAAGAAGGAGATGATATGAGGATATAAGGAAAATAAAACCAAAAAGATCCATAAATATAGAAAGGTATACATGTGAGAATTATGAGTCCACGGAGTGGGACAAGCAGTGAAAATAGACAAGGCTAAAGATAAGAGCAGAATATAGTTGTTAAAAGCAAAGATTTTAGAATCACAGCGCTTTGAATGTCAATCCCTCATTCAAGCAATAATTGCCAAGTGACAGACAGTTGTGACACAGTAAAAATCTTTGTCATCATGAAGCATACATTCTAGAAAATGAGTAACAACAACAACAAAAAGGAGATAAGCAGAAATGTGAGGGGCAGGGAAAGGACTGTCAGTATAAAGAGTGTTATAAAGCAAACAAAGGGCTGAGGTAGAAATTAACAACAAATTTCTATTTAAATAGGATGGTCACAGTGGTTCTCCCTGAGAAGATGCTAGGCTGAACTTAAAAGCTGAAAAGGACTCAGCTTTGTCAGGAATAAATGCGTGTTTCCAGTCATCTCGGAAGAACTGCCATGTCTATGCCACAGTCATAAATATTTCTCTCTCCACAAAAGCAAAACCATTTTCCAAAAGGAATAGTAATCATGTCCTTGCTTTTCTTTATAACTGTATCATCCAAGTGTGCATCCCAAATTGCTGTTGTTTGTTGTCGTTTAATCACTAAGTCATGTCCAACTCTTTTGCAACCCCGTGGACTGAGGGCCACCAGTCTCCTCTGTCCATGGGGTTTCCCAGGCAAGAATACTGGAGTGGGTTGTCATTTCCTTCTCCAGGGACTCTTTCTGATCCAAGGATCAAAATCGTGTCTCTTGCACTGCCAGGCAGATTCTTTATCACTGAGCAACCTAAACACTCAAATTTAATTCTTCCCATTTCTCCTTTTTAGTTTACATAAGCTTTTTAATGTATAGTTTTATCCTCAATCTGTTGCTTTTTTTCTTACATGTATATACTGAGGAAATTTTGTTATTTAATCTGTAAAGCTACCCACCATATGATAAGAAATAACTTTTGTCAGTTTACTTTTGGATAGCTCTTTTGTACATATTACTTTGGGCTTCCCCTGTGGCTCAGCTGGTAAAGAGTCCACCTACAATGTGGGAAACCCGGGTTTGGTCCCTGGGTTGGAAAGATCCCCTGTAGAAGGGAAAGGCTACCCACTCCAGTATTCTGGCCTGGAGAATTCCATGAACTGTAATAGTCCATGGGGTCACAAAGAGTCTGACATCAGACACGACTGAACAACTTTCACTTTCACATACTACTTATTTGCCCTTGTGTCCTTTTGGAAAGTTTAAAAATAATATCCCTTACAGGGCCCACACAAGGGAAGATATCCTGTCAGCACACTCCCATTTTAGGGATGGACGCCTTATCTGTTTGGTGTTTTGGAGAATAAACTTGGGGAGAATGGGCTCAACTTTCCTTCTTCCTTGTGAGAGTTGTCAGAGCTAGTGTAAGCTTCTGCTTTTTCTGGGCCGCTGCTGACAGGCAGCGGTTGGGCAGTGCTGGTGGTGGAAACGCCTGTCCCAGTTCAGAAGTGTTATGACTGCTTGTGTTAGAGGCCCGCGTCTGAAGAGCCGTGCTGAAAACCACACGTGGCTAGCTTGGAGCTTTGTCCTCCACTGGGCCTCACGAGCGATACAAGCAATGTTTTGGTCCTATAGCATACTTTTGCTTTATTTCTTCAAATGTTCAAAACCCTGAGAAGATTGGTACCCTAAGATCTAAACAAACATCTGTTCATTTTATTTCCAGGATCACTTTAGAAACATGTAATGATGATTATGGACTGCATTTTGTTTAAGTAATAAGCACATTTCTAACAAATTTAGTTAAATTTAGACTTTGTGATTCGACTAATTTAATATTTAAAGTGAATTAAGGTTGCACACTATTTTTAAAGTAATTCTTTGGTAAAATTAATTGTATAATTTGGTAATTGGACCTTTCATTGGATTCCTTTGCTGAAATACTAACAAGATTTTGTGAATGCAAATTAGATATTGAGAATAAACTTCTAAATGACCACATTGAGTTCAGGAAGGTAGCAATGCATGTGTGGTTTGGGGAGGAATTCCACAGAATGTTGACAATGGAAACTTGACATGTAGGAGGTACTGTATGGACAAAACACACTATTTATGTATAATATCTCCACACCCTACACTTCTAGATGGATGAAGAAATCCACTGTGAGGTGGCTATTCCATTCCAGTATTGATGTGTGGCAAATGTAAACATTTGGACCTTTTTCTTTCTAATATCTTTCCACAGTATGGTAATAATACAAGGCTGTATCCAAAATGTTTGTTATATTCACATATGTTGAACTTTAGCCAAATAAGTCTCTGTAATCCCATAAAATGAATTGGAAATAACTTTATCTTCATAGAAGACTTTTTAAAAATATTTTCTTTGGGGGTTTTAGATATTTACTTTAGAGTTTCATTCTCACAGATAGAAGTTTATTTTACTTTTATTAATGTAAAAAGTTTACTTTATATTAAAGTAAAAAGTTAAAAGTTATTTTAACTAAAGACTATAATCTATTATTTCATTACTAACTATATATAGCTTTTATAAAAACTGTCATTCATAAATTTAGAGGTAAGAATAAATTACTTCACTTTTAACTGTATTTATTGAAAATCTATGTTTCATACTTGCAATATAATGCCCTTGCTGGTAATTTTAATTTAGAAAGTTCAAGTTTAATTCTGAATATCATTGCTTCTGCCAAATGAACTTTGGTAAATCTCTGCTCCTTTGACCTGAATATCTATAGTGAATACTTACAAGTCTTTACCCAGCATCACAGGTTAAAATCATATCTCATTTTCATTTATAAATCTACTTATCTACTTCTTTGTTTTCATGTATAAATATTTTACATAACAAAGCTATGCTTCTTTAATGAAAAGTCTTTTGGTCAGCATCATGTTCACTTCAGTAGTTATAAAGGTAATCATAAACAGTATATATTTATCTGGAAGAGATATAAAGGCTCTATTAATTTGATCAATATGGATATTATTAAATAGAATGTGAATTAAGTAGATACAACTATATAAGTGATTTTTCAGTGAAAACAGTATTAGAAAGATGATTTAAAAGAGTCTTATTCATTGCAATTCTATTTTTTGACATGTCAATTGCATAACAGATATGTTATCACCATGTCAACCAGCTTTCGTACTGCCCTTTGACCAGATAAAACAAATGGTTTGCATGGCAACCAGGTTGCCAAGTGTAAATGATACGGATTCATAGACTATTCAACATTTTTAAGCAAAATTTGAATTAAACACATTTTTACCTCAGTGTGAGAATAGGAACTGACACATTCTTTTGAAATGTCATCTGTAAAACTACAAGGATAAAAAGTAAAATATACAAATACATATTTAGAGAAGACAAAGTGGATTTACAAATAAATAACTATGGATATTATTTTGTATACTTTACTAATGTCATCAACATGATCTTGTCTTTCAACCTTTTCTTTCTACAAGTAGGAATTTTGCAATAACAAATCCATAATTACAGTTGGAGATTTAAATACTCATCTTTCCAAACCCACTCCAGTATTCTTGCCTGGAAGAAGCCTGTGGACAGAGGAGCCTAGTGGGCTAGAGTCCATAGGATCACAAAGTGCCTGACACAACTGAAGCGACATACCACACACACACAAACACACACACACACAATCTATGTTCTCTGCCTATATAACATAAATATGTCTGGAAAAGTCCCCAAATTTGGAAATCATCCTTATCATTACCGTTTTTCATCTGTGTTGAAGAAGGAATCAATAGGAAAATGAAGAAATATTTTGAACTGAATAAATAAAAGGAAATAAACATAAAGACACAAAATATAAAAATCTGTAGAATGGTGCTGAAGCAACACTTAGGGGTGAATGTACAGCCCTAATTGTCTATATTAGGATGAAAAGGAAGTTTTCATATGAATGACCTCAACTTCAACATCAAAAAGCTTAAAAGTAAAAGCAAATGAGCTTTAAAATAAGTGGAAGAAATAAAGATCAGATTAATGATATAGAAAACAAAAGACAATTAGAAAAATATCAATAAAACCTAAATTTGATTCATTAAGAAAACAAACTGATAAACCTCTTGCCAGGAAAAAAAGGAGAGAAGACATTACCAATACCAGAAATAAGAGAAGTAACATGACTTGTGACTATGTAAAAAATTTTTTATCTTTTTAAAATTTTTTTCCTGACATTTTTCTGCACTGTCCCTTTAATATCAGTAGTCTGTCTCCTTTCAGCAACTCTCAACTAGCCTTCACTTCTGCATTTTTTTCTTCCATTTAAAAAATCTGGTTTCTATAAACTTTGATTTCATTTCTTTTCATTATCTTCCTATTTTCATTCTTGAATAAGTCTTGTTTTGTATAGAAAATTGGTTTATCTTCTGTCTCTGCACTCCTCCAATGACAGTTTACTTCTGCAAATATGGCTACAACTGCGTTTCTCCCTTTAGTATCTCTTTCTCTGCTTCTAAGGATTTTGTGACAAACCTGGTTGGTAAAAACTTCAAACCCTATTGGTTTAAATAAGAGAAGAGTGACTTTGCCCGAGAGTGCCACTTAATATAGGCTTTGTCTAAATTCCACAGTAAAGAGTGGATATCCTACTTTAGTATGCCCACTAACCTGTATTTAAATCTTCACTGTATTTGATGACTCTCTCATGTGTTATGGTTTAGCATTGCTCAGACAATCTTAACTTCACTGAAAATGGAGTTCAGATTTCTATTTTAGGCACTCCCTGTTGTTACTGGGTAACTTTCAAGAAAATAAATCATTTTAAAATTGAATATGTCTTCTACTTTATGTTTTCTAATAAGAAATTTATGAAGAACACTAATGTTTTAAAAATAATATGACTTACTTTGGAAATATTAATTTAGTTTTAATCATTAAGAATTTAGAAATGAAAAACCTTTAGGTTTAATCATTATTTCAAAGGAGATTTGGTGATACATTGATTAAATATCACATTAGTAAAGAAAACTAAAATTAATAGTCCTGAGAACTGATTTTATCTTCATATCATTTATCATAGTATGTGGTATTAAGTTGGCGTATTTATCATTGTATTAGAAAATGAATATATAGAAACTATAGCTGTCTTAAATCTAAACATAACCCAAACAGAGCAAAAACATAGAGTACTTATTAGATAAAGTATGAAATTCGAGACATCAAATTGCACTTCAGGAAGGGATTCAGAATTTTATAACAAAGTATTTACATTCTAGAAAACTGAGAATATTTTTAACTAAAATCTTTACCAAGTATTTTAAGTTTGTTTTCCCTTTTCCTGTTTGGAAATATTGAGGAGTTAACCCCATGGGTTTTCTGGCTTGATGAGAGAAAGCTGAAAATGAACACAAGCTTTTAGAATTATATCTTTCCTACTTTAAGCTCAGCTAGAATTGTCAAACCAAGCACCTTCTCCTTTGTACTCCAGGAAATCCATTATCATATTCTTTTAATAATTTCAATATACTGGTAGTATTTTCTGTTTCAGTTATAACTCAAAGAATGCTTTTAACTTCAAATAGTTTCCAAGATATTTTGGAACTAAATAAACATTTTTTAATAAAATGTTCCAAATTGCATAGTGAAGAATAAATTCTATAAATACGAATTACTTGGGAATATTAGAAGATCAAGTCAATTATTAACTAATATAATAAAACCCTGGAAGCTCAGATGGCAAAGAATCTGCCTGCAATGTGGGAGACCTAGGTTCAATCCCTGGGCTGGGAAGATCCCCTGGCAAAGGGAACGACTACCCACTCCAGTATTCTGGCCTGGAGAATTCCATGGACAGAGTAGCCTGGTAGGCTACAGTCCATGGAGTCGTAAAGAATCGGACATGACTGAGCGGCTTTCTTTTTCACTTTCAACACTTACTAGAGTGTTTGATTACATTATGTTCTTTCTGAATAATCGATAATTTTTAAAGTATTTTAGTATTAAATAAATAATGCAAGCACAAGGTACTAAATCCAAAAGACACGAAATGGAATCAGTTCAATTCAACCTCTGTCATTCCATATTCCTATTTAAAGACAACCCACTACTTCCAATGTCTCCTAGAGTATCCAGAGCTGATCTATGTATATAACTACACACACACACACACACACACACACACACATTCTTTAAAACACAAATGGTAGAAATCTGTATGTTTTTCTGTACTTTACATTTGCTATTCAACAATATATTTTGAGAACTACTCCAGAACAAATGGAAGTACATTATTCTGCTGAACAGCTGCAAAGTATTGTATATATCATATGAAAGTGATGTGACTCATATAATTAGTTCTCAACTGTTGTTCATTTAGATTATTTCTGATTATTTGTTAGTACTATCATTGTCGGCACTGATATTCTTTTACATTTCACATATGTATGAGTAAATTTGTAACATAAACTCCTACAAGTGAAACTGATGGGTAAGAGTACATTCATTACAAATTTAGATAGGTATTGTGAAATGCTTTTCACAGAACTAAAAGATGTGTCAAATTTGACCCACACACAATATTAGCATAAAAGAGTGCTTATTCCCCCAAAACTCTAACAGATATATTTTCAAATACCCTTTTGTTAATCTAAAAGGTAATATATATATATATATATTTTTTTTTTTAGCTTTAAACTTCATTATTTCTAACACAGAAAAAAAATATTGCTTTCAGTGCCCACTTCTTTTACACTTCACTTGTATGAGCCAGGCTCACATCAGCCTCAAAGAGATCCTGCCAACAATTCATAAGTTCTTTCTTATTTTTCATCACCTTCATATAATCTTTTACAGAATACACATACTTTAAAATGTACTTATGTATATATATATTTTATAATTCTTATTTTACAAAAATTATATCATCTTATTTATTTCTACCAATGTTTTGCTTTTAATGCATAATTATAACTCTAAGATAATTGGCCTAGTTTTAATTTGTATTTTTAATTTGTTACATAAGATCTAAATTATTCACTCCCTCCTCTCTGTTGAACATTTGCTTCCAGATTTTTACTTTTACAAATATGATGGCACAAACATGAGTTCATGTATTTTTACATACTAAAACAATTTACAGATTTGTAATAATTAACTTATACTGGTATCCATGCTTTGTCAGTTTCATTTAGCTAAATTATTTATCTATTCATTTTCTATATCAGATTTATCTTAATATCAGGAACCTCAGACTATATTATAATTCCTAGTAACAAAAGTCTCTCTCATTTTTTTCAAATATTTGACTTTTTGTGGAGGTATACATTATTTTAAATATATCTTATAATGGTACATAGTTACTAAAATCTGAGATGCTAGTAAGAATTAGTTTAAATTTACATGTTAATTTTCAAGGAGTTAAATCTTACATTGTGCCTTTCCATTAAAAAATTGGATAAGCATTTTCATTTGTTCATATCTTGTTTTATGTTCTTCAATACATGTCATAGTTTTAATCAAAAAGTTCCCACAATCCTCTTATCAAATTTATCACAATAAATTGCATATTATAATATTACTACATATAAAACATTTAAAATTAATGTTTCTCTTGACTAATTATAAAAATGAAAAGTATTGGGTTTTATATATTTATCTTGTAGTCAGCCACTTTGCTTTATTGTTTATTAATGCCAAAAACAAAAACTCCATATAATTGCTTCAGTGTTTGATGTGTAGCAACATGTCATAAGGAACTGATTTCCACCAACAATGATATAAGCTTCCAAGTTGTTGTTTCTCTGACTGAACCTTGGCTGATGTTCCAACAATGCAGAGGATTCAGTTGAAAGTGTGAGATAATAAATGCGTGTTCTTTAAGCAAGTAAGTTTATGGGAATACTATTATGCAGCAATATATAACTAATATAATTTTCAATTTATGTTTTATTTTATTTTAATTAACAGATGCTGTCTGTATTGTCTACTTATGAAAATTTACTGTTGTTTTGTTTCCTGATAAATGTACAGAATAAATCAATCTACATTCTATGAACATTTGAAAAAAATATTAAGATTTAGGGTCCAGTGCATGTTCATTGGGTATGCTATGTACATCTTATTACTTAGATTTTTCTCTGTTTATATATCTTTTAATCCACTCAGTTTACTGAACTGAAGGGAAAATATTAAAATATGCTACTCATTATGGGTTTCTAGTTTTATTATTTTCAGTTTACAAATTTTCATGAGTTGTTTAGTGCAAAGATATTCATAAGTGAAAAAAGCACTATTTTGTCTTTTGTTTTATTACTATTGCCACTTCCCTGGTAGCTCAGATGGTAAAGAATCTGCCAACAATGCAGGAGGCCAGGTTTTAATCCCTGGGTCAGGAAAATACTCTCGAGGAGGGCATGACAACCCACTCCAGTATTTTTGCCTTGGAGATTTCCATGGACAGAGGAGCCTGGTTGGCTACAGTCTATGAGTCACAAAGAGTAGGACACGACTGAATGAATAACCCTTTTACTTTTCTAGTTTAATGCTATTTGCTCTAACTTTTAAAATTTGTTGTCTATTTTGAACATGATTCTCATTTTTTAATTTTAAATATTCCTAGGATATCTTTGCATATATTTTTACTTTTCTATTTCTGAGTTACTCTGAGATGAGTCACTTGTTTGTGTGCATGCATGTGTGTGTATATGTATATATATTTATCCATATCAGTAAATATGTAGGTATGTACATGTATGTATAAAATTCTGAATTTTTCAACCACTGTATCATTTAATAGAGGAATTTTGCTCATTTACAGTTAATTGACATAGAAAGTAGTTTTGATCTTATAACTGCCAACATATATATAATCATATATATTTCTTTTTATTGGATTCAAAAACAGTCTATGGCTCTATGACATTCATTTCTTATAGTATTTTTGTATATGTTTGTTCTTTAAAAGATAAAACTAGAGTCAGTATTTTCTCACTAGTCCGACATCTATTCCTAGACTAAGCATGTGTAATACATTTTTATCAAAAAAGGAAAATGAAATTTGTATAATTTAAGAAGATTCCAAAAGTATTTTTCAGTAGAAATTACTGACAATAATTTAAACTTGTTGTTTAGTCACTAAATCATGTCCAACTCTTTTGTGACCTACGGCCCCCATCAACTACACCCCACCAGATTCCCCTGCCCATGAAATTTCCCAGGTAAGAATACTGGAGTCAGTTACCATTTCTTCTTCCTGGGATATTCCTGACCCATGGATTGAACCCACATCTCCTGAATTGGCAGGCAAATTCCTTACCACTGAGCCATCAGGGAAGCCTAATTTAAATTTAAGAATTCAAATATAACTAATTTTATTTTTATGGCATACAGATAATAACATTTATGGAATTTCCAAAATTATCATTCCTGAAAAGCAAATCATTCACCCTAAATTACTTCTTCAGTTTGCAGTGAAATGTTTTTTGACTTCTCAGTATTTATTCACTATTTTCACATCTTTGACAACATTGTATGTGTATAAACATTGTTCCAAATTTTCAAAATCATGGACACATCTCTTTGTTACCAGAAAGGTTTCTATGATTTCTTTGAATAGACCTGAAAATAGTCTAGATTTTCAATCTATCTTGATATATTTCACATGAAGGTGAACTTCTACTTTAATTTCTTCACTGATTTAACAAATATTTTGCAACTTTAATCTGTGCTCAGAATTATGCTATGACTTGTGGATGATAAGTTAAAAAGTTACATGGTCACTGACCTTGAAAATCTCAAATCAAGTAGAATTTCTGAATTAATTTAACTGCATACCAAATATCCAATTTGGAAGTATATGACAAACTAAAGGCAGTTAAAATGTTTTACAATGACAGTTTTCTTGGCACTGATAATAGCATCGCTTTGGTTAATTTCACATTAGAGAGTGGGGAGAAAATATTGGCCAAAAAACCTAATTCTTTAAAATCAAAAACCTTTATTTCCCATGTTTCTAGAAAACAGATGCAATGAACATTCATCATCATGCTTCTTTTAAAATAAACATAATTTAAAATGCTAATGTGTTCACTGAAGTTCTTTTTTTGCTTTATTTTTTTTCCTTTTATTTATTTTTTTACTTTACAATATTGTATTGGTTTTGCCAAACATTGACATGAATCCGCCATGGGTGTACATGTGCTACCCTTCCAGAGCCCCCCTCCCACCTCCCTCCCCATCCCATTCCTCTGGGTCATCCCAGTGCATCAGCCCCGAGCACCCTGTATCGTGCATCGAACCTGGACTGGTGATTCATTTCACATATGATAATGTACATGTTTCAATGCCATTCTCCCATATCATCCCACCCTCGCCCTCTCCCATAGAGTCCAAAAGACTGTTCTATACATCTGTGTCTCTTTTGCTGTCTCGCATACAGGGTTATCGTTACCATCTTTCTAAATTCCAAATATATGCATTAGTATACTGTATTGGTGTGTTTCTTTCTGGCTTACTTCACTCTGTAAAATAGGCTCCAGTTTCATCTACCTCATTAGAACTGATCCGAAAGTATTTTTTTTAATGGCCGAGTAATATTTCATTGTGTATATGTACTGCAGCTTTCTTATCCATTCGTCTGTTGATGGACATCTAGGTTGCTTCCATGTCCTGGCTATTGTTAACAGTGCTGCGATGAACATTGGGGTACACGTGTCTCTTTTAATTCTGGTTTCCTCAGTGTGTATGCCCAGCAGTGGGATTGCTGGGTCATATGGCAGTTCTAGTTCCAGTTTTTTAAGGAATCTCCACACTGTTCTCCATAGTAGCTACACTAGTTTGCATTCCTACCAACAGTGTAAGAGGGTTCCTTTTTCTCCACACCCTTTTCAGCATTTATTGCTTATAGACTTTGGATAGCAGCCATTCTGACTGGTGTAAAATGGTACCTCATTGTGGTTTTGATTTGCATTTCTCTGGTAATGAGTTATGTTGAGCATCTTTTCATTTGTTTGTTAGCCATCTGTATGTCTTCTTTGGAGAAATGTCTGTTTAGTTCTTTGGCCCACTTTTTTTTTTTTTT
>ML661896.1:21613311-21710444 GCA_007570785.1 Antilocapra americana
CCCCCCGGGAAATCTCGCTGCACCAGTCCCGAGCATCAATCCTGGGCTGGCGATTGATTAGACACATGATAATTAACATGCTTCAATGCCCTTCTCCCATATCATCCCACCCTTATCCTCATCCACAAAGTCCACGAGTCTATTCTATACATCTGCGTTCCTTTTGTTGTCTCCCATGTTGGGTTCTCGTTACTATCTTTCTAAATTCCATATATATGTGTTAATATACTGTATTGTTGTTTTTGCTTCTTGCTTACTTCACTTCGGATAATGGGCTCCAGTTTCGTCCATCTGAGTAGAATTGCTTCAAATGAATTTTTTTTTAATGCTGAGTAATATTCCATTGTGTATATGTACCACAGCTTTCTTATCCATTCATCAGTTGATGGGCATCTAGGTTGTTTCCATGTCTTAGCTATTGTAAACAATGCAGCGATGAACATTGGGGTACACGTGGCTCTTTCAATTCTGGTTTCCTCGGTGTATATGCCCAGTAGTGGGATTGCTGGGTCATATAGTAGGTCTATTTGCAGCTTTTCAAGGAACCTCCACACTGTTTTCCATAGTGGCTGTACTAGTTTGCATTCCCACCAACAGTGTAAGAGGGTTTTTGGCCCACTTTTTGATTGGGTCATTTATTTTTCTAGAATTGAGCTGCAGGAGTTGCTTGTATATTTTTGAGATTAATTCTTTGTCCATTGCTTATTATTTTCTCCCATTCTGAAGGCTGTCTTTTCACCTTGTTTATAGGTTCCTTTGTTGTGCAGAAGCTTTTAATTTTAATTAGGTCCCATTTGTTTGTTTTTGCTTTTATTTCCAATATTCTAGGAGGTGGGTCATAGAGGATTCTGCTGTGGTTTATGTCGGAGCGTGTTCTGCCTATGTTTTCCTCTAGGAGTCTTATAGTTTCTGGTCTTACATTTATATCTTTAATCCACTGTGAGTTTATTTTTGTGTATGGCATTAGAAAGTATTCTAGTTTCATTCTTTTACAAGTGGTTGACCAGTTTTCCCAGCACCACTTATTAAAGAGATTGTCTTTTCTCCATTGTATATTCTTGCCTCCTTTTTCGAAGATAAGGTATCCATAGGTGCTTGGATTTATCTCTGGGCTTTCTATTTTGCTTCATTGATCTATATTTCTGTCTTTGTGCCAGTACTATACTTTCTTGATGACTGTGGCTTTGTAGTAGAGATTGAAGTCAGGCAGGTTGATTCCTCCAGTTCCATTCTTCTTTCTCAAGATTGCTTTCGAGGTTTTTTGTATTTCCATACAAATTGTGAAATTATTTGTTCTAGTTGTCTGAAAAAGACTGTTGGTAGCTTGATAGGGACTGCATTGAATCTATAGATTGCTTTGCTAGCATACTCATTTTCACTATTGATTCTTTCAATCAATGAACACAGTATATTTCTCCATCCATTTGTGTCCTCTTTGATTTTTTTCACCAGTGTTTTATAGTTTTCTATATATACATTTTTTGTTTCTTTAGGTAGATATATTCCTAAGTATTTTATTTTTTTTATTGCAATGGTGAATGGAATTGTTTCCTTAATTTCTCTTTCTGATTTCTCATTGTTAGTGTATAGGAATGCAAGGAATTTCTGAGTGTTGATTTTATATCCTGCAACTTTACTATATTCATTGATTCAGTTCAGTCACTCAGTCGTGTCTGACTCTTTGTGACCCCATGAATTGCAGCATGTCAGGCTTCCCTGTCCATCATCAACTCCCAGAGTCCACCCAAACCCATGTGGAGTCTTTAGGGTTTTCTATGTAGAGGATCATGTCATCTGCAAACAGTGAGAGTTTTACTTCTTCTTTTTCAATCTAGATTCCTTTTACTTATTTTTCTCTTCTGATTGCTGTGGCCAAAACTTCCAAAATCATGCTGAATAGTAGTGGTGAGAGTGGGCACCCTTGTCTTGTTCCTGACTTTGAAATTCTGAGGTGATAGGAGTTTTTAATTACTGGATTCAGCATGCAGCAATAGCTGACCCTTCTCTCATTTCTTTTAAGGGCTGGTTGAGTGAATGGGAAGTGAGGAGACAAAGAGGCAGTACCTGTCTGCATGACAGATGACTGTTGACAAAGGGGCAATGTCACTTCTTTCTTTTATCCTTTCCAGGAAATAGAGACAGTGCTGATTAATGTAACAGTCCAGCTCTTCACATACTGAATAATCATTGATCTAGGTCTGTCCAGTTAGTTTCAGTTAGTGTTTGTTGTATCAATACAATTATTAGTAGTGTTCAATTTTATTCTCAAAAACATTCCTATTTGGACAACAAATTACACAGTCACCTTATTATTATGTAGGTATATTAAGTAATGAGATTATATGTAGACTTTTGTCATTCATTCAATATGCTACCAAAAGACTTTGAATAACTTTTCAAAGAAACAATACCTAAAAAGATCAAAAAGAGAAATTCGAGAAGTTAAATGTCTTCTAACTGTTGGCAGTCATTTAATAAGGAAGCATACAAAAACCAGGAAAAACCCAGGAATTGAACTGGGGTCTCCTGCATTGCAGGCAGATTCTTCACCAGCAGAGCTACCAGGGAATCCCCAGTCCAATAACATGCCAGTCTAATTCACTCTTACCTTAAAAAAGAATTCTGGATTCCATGCAATCCACAGTGATAGCCCACGTGAGAAGTGGTTAATGAGGGAAGGTAGACGTTGCAAAAGTAAGTAAAAGTAAAGTCAAAGGATCTACTTACTCACTAAACCACTAATTTTTAGTCATAATAAAAACTATTTGGAAAACATTTATATCTGATCACTGTCAGAGGAAAAGAAAATGACACTTGTTGACAAATGTTATTACACAGAACCAACACTTCCTTTTAAATCAAAAGACTAGATATCAAGATTGACAACCAGCTCCATGTACTACAAAATTAAGGCCAAATCATTAACTCATAACTTCATTATTTTACTAAACTTTAAAATCTAGTATAAACCTTCTCCAATCATTATTTCTTATAGGCAACCTTCAAATACTACTGTATTTATCAGCTTTCAAGAGGCTATGCTGCATAAGGAATCATTGCAAAATCTCACTATATTAAAACAACAAATGTTTATTTCTTCCTTGAGTTCCATATAAACAGCAGCTCAACTGTAGTTTTGCTTTAGGCATGGAATCAGATATGTAATTTACCCATTGTTTCAAAGAAGAACCAGAAGTTGAACTAAGTAGTCACTTTTAAAATTTAAAGTTTTAAAATTTAGAATTTGCCCAGGTGGGACTAATATCACATATGTCATATTCAACTGGCCAAAATAAATCAAATACCCAAGCCTAACAGGGCTTCCCTGGTGGCTCAGTGGTAAATATGCCTACCAAGCAGGAGATGCAGGTTAGATCTCTGGGTTGGGGTGATCCCCTAGAGAAGGAAATGGCAAACAATGGACAGGGAAACTTAACAGGTCCATGGGGTCACAAGACAATCAAACATGACTCAGTAACTAAACAAGCCTAACAGTCCATGGGGTCACAAGAGAATCAGACATGACTCAGTAACTAAACAAGCCTTATATCAACAAAGCAGAGACATATAATCCTACCACAAGATGAAGGAAAAGGAATATTTCCCAACAATCATAAAATATATCAGCCGTGCTCAATCAGTGTTTCAGTATTTTTTTACGTCTTTCCAGTTCTTTGGAATAGTCTTGCTAACCCATTTATTGCCAAATTCTCCAACCTTCCAAGGATCAACTCAAATCAAGAAATTCCACAAGTCTTTTCCTAATGGTTGCTATTTTCTTTGTTTTCACTTTGTCCACTCTTCTATGCATTTTTATTTATCACTTATTTTGACATAAAAATATGGTTTGTATCATTACATATTTGTTTCTTGCCCTTATGCCTTGTTTTAAAGACAAGGACCATACTCCCCTCTTTTTATTAATTTATGCACTTTTCGATTCCCTGGTAGCTCAAAGGGTGAAGAGTCTGCCTGCAAAGGGAGAGGCCCGGGTTTGATCCCTGAGTTAGAAAGATCCCCTGGAGAAGGAAATGGCAACCCACTCCAGTATTCCTGTCTGGAAAATCCCATGGATGGAGGAGCCTGGCACGTTACATACAGTCCATGGGGTCACAAAGAGTCAGAAATGACTGAGTGACTTCACTTTCACTTTCACTTTCATGCACTTTTCACATATAAAATACAATAGAAATATATGCTGAATCAATTATTCACTATTATTTTGCTCCCTTCCATTTCAGAAATGGTTCTGGAGGGTAAAAAACAGTGATCAAAGCTACATTTACATTATTTCAATAGTTTTGCTATTTATTTATTCAATAAATATTTATTTGAACATGTATCTATAGCCTGTATAATCTCACATATGAAGGTGCTAATGATTCAACAGTATTCCTGAAAGCTCTTGAGGAGTTTCATGGCACCACTAAATGATAAAATATTTTTTATCAAAACTGAGGTATCAAAAAAAAAGTAATCTAGAAATAATTATGGACAATATAGAGAAATGTATGCATGTTCACACATACACTCTTTGTATGGTGTGCTTTGATTATGGTTGTCTATTAGAATCAATCTCTCCCTATGGAACATTTAGGATTCTTCAACTTACATTAGAACATTTTGAAATCAACAAGTGTATGTTTCTCATCTACAAATAACAATTTACTATGTCTAACTTATTTTTATATCTGTAAGTCCATAAGAAATTTGCATTACTTTGTGAGTATGAATAACCATGAGAAAAATGGAGAAAAAATAGTAAATCAACTAATCAATACTGCTACCACTATAAAAAATATATTTCTTTCTCATCCTTATCCTTGCATTTCCTCTGTCCTGACTTTCCGATAATAGAGGTAAAGTTTGAAAGTAGTTTAATTATGTGTGTGTGTGTGTGTGTGTGTGTGTGCATGTGATCCTATTTGCAGGTTGTGGACTTAGACAAAAACTCTTTGGAAGAAGTCTGAGATTTAGGCATCATGCTATAGCAATACATTGTTCTCAGAGAAACAGAAGTTTTTAGTAAGTGATGACCAACATTCTGTTGCAAGTTGTACCAGGAATTTTGTACTCCCTGAATAAAGGTTAGAATAATATTACATTAGTAAAATGTTTACTTTAAAATTATTTCCTTTTAGAACTTATGATTATTTGCTTTTTACATTTTGTAAAGACCAACACAAAATTAGTAGAACTGTACTTTAATCTCACCATGATCTCACAATACCTGCCTTGAACAAAGAAGTCCAAAGGCAAATAGCTTTCTTAAAAAGTTTTCAAGATTTAATTACTACTCATATTTTCATCCACAATAAGTTACTACACCCAAAGCAACAATTTTAGAAAAGTACCATGGTGAAATAAAATGATAAAGATTTATAACAGGTTTATGAAATAATAGGTATATAGAAAGATTCAGCAACCTTTAGTGAGTAAAACTTTTTCCCAGTTGAAGTTATCATTTTAGGCCTATTGGTAAGAATATCACAAAAATAAAAATAAGATTTTAATAAAGCTGTAAGTCATTTTAAAGAAACTAAGATTAGCCCAATTTCACTAGCATTATCATAGGGAACAAGACAGTGTGTAACCTGCTATCACTATAGCTAAGAAGAACTCTATTCCTTTGCTGCTATCTTCTTTCTTCTAAAGGTTTCTTCATTATTTAGCCCATATGATCTTGAAGAAGACTGTTGACACTTAATTCTCATGAGAAATTGCCAGTGTTTCTGATTTTCAAAATTCTATGGTTGGTCCTAAAATAATGAATAATGTTCACTAGTATCATGTTCAGACGTGTGTATCTTTAATGTTACCGGAAATAACACAAAGAAGTTTCATGCTACTGAAGTCCAAAAAACAAATAACAAGGCATTGTTAAGATTTATTACTTCAGTCATTTCAGTTCAGTCACTCAGTTGTGTCTGACTCTTGGCCACCCCATGGACTGCAGCACTGCAGGCCTCCCTGTCCATCATCAACTCCCAGAGTTTACCCAAACTCATGTCCATTGAGTCGGTGATGCCATCCAACCATCTCATCCTCTGCAGTCCCCTTCTCCTCCCACCTTCAATCTTTCCCAGCAGCTGGGTCTTTTCTAATGAGTCAGTTTTTCGCATCAGGTGGCCAAAGAATTGGAGTTTCAGCTTCAACATCAGTCCTTCCAATGAATATTCAGGACTGATTTCCTTTAGGATGGACTGGTATGATCTCCTTGAAGTCCAAGGGACTCTCAAGAGTTTTCTCCAACACCACAGTTCAAAAGCATCAATTCTTCAGTGCTCAGCTTTCTTTATGGTCCAACTCTCACATCCAAACATGACTACTGGAAAAACCATAGCCTTGACTAGACAGACCTTTGTTGGTAAAGTAATAGTCTCTGCTTTTTAATATTCTGTCTAGGTTGGTTATAACTTTTCTTCCAAGGAGTAAGTGTCTTTTAATTCCATGGCTGTAGTCACCATCTGCAGTGAATTTGGAGCCCCCAAAAATAAAGTTTTCCACTGTTTCCACTGTTTCCTCGTATTTACCATGAAGTGATGGGGCTGGATGCCATAATCTTAGTTTTCTGAATGTTGAGCTGTAAGTCAATTTTTTCATTTTCCTCTTTCATAAAAGGCTCTTTAGTTCTTCACTTTCTGCTAAAAGGGTGGTGTCATCTGCATATCTGAGGTTATTGCTATTTCTCTTGACAATCTTGATTCCACCTTGTGCTTCATCCAGCCCAACATTTCTCATGATGTACTCTGCACAGAAGTTAAATAAGCAGGGTGACAATATACAGCCTTGATGTACTCCTTTTCCTATTTGGAACCTGTCTGTTGTTCCATGTCTGGTTCTAACTGTTGCTTCTTGACCTGCATACAGATTTCTCTAGGGGCAGGTGAGGAGGTCTGGTATTTCCATCTCTTTCAGAATTTTCTACAGTTTGTGGTGATCCACACAGTCAAAGACTTTGGCATAATCAATAAAGCAGAAATAAATGTTTTTCTGGAACTCTTGCTTTTTAGTGATCCAACAGATGATGGCAATTTGATCTCTGGTTCCTCTGCCTTTTCTAAAATCAACTTGAACACCTTGAAGTTCACGGTTCATGTATTGTTGAAGCCTGGCTTGGAGAATTTTGAGCATCACTTTACTAGCATGTGAGACGAGTGCAACCTTGTGGTTGAGCATTCTTGGCATTGCCTTTCTTTTGGATTGGAATGAAAACTGAATACGATTTGAATGCAGAGTTCAAAGAATAGCAAGGAGAGGTAAGAAACCCTTCCTCAGTGATCAGTGCAAAAAAATAGAGGAAAACAATAGAATGGGAAAGACTAGCGATCTCTTCAAGAAAATTAGATACCAAGGGAACATTTCATGTAAAGATGGGCTCAGTAAAGCACAGAAATGGTATGGACCTAATAGAAGCAGGAGATACTAAGAGGTAGCAAAAATACAAAAGAACTATACAAAAAAGATCTTCACGACCTAGATAATCCTGATGGTGTGATCACTCACCTAGAGCCAGACATCCTGGAATGTGAAGTCAAGTGGGCCTTAAGAAGCATCACTACAAACAAAGCTCGTGGAGGTGATGGAATTCCAGTTAAAATTTATTACTTAGCACCCCCAACTCAGCAGTGAGGATAGGAGTCCTCTACTGTCTGTGGTTAAATCATGACTATTTATTGCATCTGTTGGAAGTATGCATTTATGTAAAATATCAAAATTAAATTCTATAACACCAAAGCTTATTGCTAAGATTAAGCATCATAATTAATTGAGCAAAAGTGTGGTAATAAGAAACTAATAGTCATATCAATAGAAATTGCTGTTAAAGAGGCAAAAAATATAGAGGATCATGTCATCAGCAAACAGAGAGAGTTTTACTTCTTCTTTTCCAATCTGTATTCCTTTGATTTCTTTATCTGCTCTGATTGCTGTGGCCAAAACTTCCAAAACTATGTTGAATAGTAGTGGTGAGAGTGGGCACCCTTGTCTTGTCCCTGATTTCAGGGGGAATGCTTCCAGTTTTTCACCATTGAGGATAATGTTTGCTGTGGGTTTGTCATATATAGCTTTTATTATGTTGAGGTATGTTCCTTCTATTCCTGCTTTTTGGAGGGTTTTTATCATAAATGGATGTTGAATTTTGTCAAAGGCTTTCTCTGCATCTATTGAGATAATCATGTGATTTTTATTTTTTAATTTGTTAATGTGGTGTATTACATTGATCGATTTACGAATATTGAAGAATCCTTGCATCCCTGGGATAAAGCCTACTTGATCATGATGTATGATCTTTTTGATGTGTTGTTGGATTCTATTTGCTAGAATTTTGTTGAGGATTTTTGCGTCTAAGTTCATCAGTGATATTGGCCTGTAGTTTTCTTTTTTTGTGGCATCTTTGCCAGGTTTTGGAATTAGGGTGATGGAGGCCTCATAGAATGAGTTTGGAAGTTTACCTTCCTCTGCAATTTTCTGGAAGAGTTTGAGTAGAATAGGTGTTAGCTCTTCTCTAAATTTTTGGTAGAATTCAGCTGTGAAGCCATCTGGTCCTGGGCTTTTGTTTTTTGGAAGATTTCTGATTACGGTTTCAATTTCCATGCTTGTGATGGGTCTATTAATATTATCTATCTCTTCCTGGTTTAGTCTTGGAAAGTTGTACTTTTCTAGGAATTTGTCCATTTCATCCAAATTGTCCAGTTTATTTGCATATAGTTGCTGATAATAGTCTCTTATGATCCTTTGTATTTCTGTGTTTTCTGTTGTGATCTCTCCGTTTTCATTTCTAATTCTGTTGATTTGGTTCTTCTCCCTTTGTTTCTTGATGAGTCTGGCTAATGGTTTGTCAATTTTATTTATCTTCTCAAAGAACCAGCTTGGAGCCCATTATCCAGAGTGAAGTAAGCCAGAAGCAAAAACAACATACAGTATATTAACACATATATATGGAATTTAGAAAGACAGTAATGAGAACCCAACATGGGAGACAACAAAAGGAACGCAGATGTATAAAATAGACTTGTGGACTTTGTGGATGAGGGTAAGGGTGGGATGAGATGGAAGAAGGGCATTGAAGCATGTTAATTGTCATGTGTCTAATCAATCGCCAGCCCAGGATTGATGCTCGGGTCTGGTGCAGCGAGATTTCCCGGGGGGGAGGGAGGAGGGAGGGGGGACCCGGAGGGGAAGCATATGTAAACGCATGGTGATATCATGACAATGTATGGCTAAAACAATAATAAAAAAAATAAAAAATAAAAAATAAAAAATAAAAGAGGCAAAAAAATTCTAGTTAAATATCCAAAATCAAGTCTCTTTTTACATAAATTTCTAAATGAATTTTCTTTACAAAATAGAATTTTATTAACATATATATATATTTTTTCTAGTAAAACTAGCCTCCCATTTCAAATCCTATAACTCTGGAATTTATATAGGTTTATAAAGGCATTTTTTTTCATTTATCATTTATGCACTCACCATATAATTACTGAATGCTTGTAAAGACCAAATGTATTAGTTTCCCACTCCCACTAAAATTACCACAAACTTAATGACTTAAGACAATAGAAATTGATTCTCTAACAGGTCTACTGATTGTAAGTCCAAAATGAGTCTTAAAGGATGAAAATCAAGGAGTTAGTAGGCTGCTTCCTTCTGCAGGATCCAGAGGAAAATATGTTCCTTGCCTTTTCTACTTTTAGAGGCTGTTTACATTCCTAGGGTCCTGCTTACATCACTCCCAGCTCTGCTTCCAAGGTCACATCATCTTCTCCTCTACTATAGTCAAATCTCTCTCTGTCTTCGTCTAATAAGGTCCTTGTATCAACTCAAGGCCCAAATCATCCCCATTATCCAAATATCATCAGCTTAAAACTGTCAGATCTCATCACCTAAATCAAGTATGGTTGAGACTCTCATTATGACAGATTCCAAGGAGAAATTCTAGTCAATATGTGGTCCTGTGAAACTAGATAATAAATGATCTTGTCCCCAAATATAGTGGTGAGGCAGGCATAGGGTAATGATTATAGACAATCTCATTTCAAGACAGAAAAAATTGAAGGAAGAAACGAGTCACTGGTCCAAACAATTTCAAAATCCATCTGGGCAAACTCCAAAAGGTTTCCAGGCCTGGAAATAATCTGTGGTTCGAGGCTGTTTCCTCTTACCAAAGCTCTGCCCTTGGAGTCATTCTTCCTTTTCCTTATAGAGTAGTAGAGATTCTTGGCTGAGTAGCTTGTTGGCCTGTTTCATGTCTACAAAATTTTGATAGTCTGATCATTTTCTTTCATTTTTCCCTGTCTCTATTCTTTTTAGTCAAAGCTAGTAATGTTTCTGCAGATAAAACATTCTCAAAAATCTTGTGGATCTGCTGTACATATCCCAAAGAATCACTCTCTTAGACAAGAGAATCCTCTATAGATCTTTCCTGAATAATCTCATATCTATTCCTAGATTCTGCTGAGATGCTAATGGGATCAATAAGTCATGTACCCAATTCTTTCAGCAAAAAGTTGTCCAACCACACCCTTGGTATTCTCTTTAGAGCACACTCCCTGACAGTGAATCTTTTAATCTAGCATTATTTGCAATATACATAGGTTAAAAATCCCCCAAATTATCAAGTCTTACGGCTTTCCAAATGGCTCATTGGTAAAGAATCCACCTGCCAATGCAAGAGATGCAGGAAACGTGAGTTCAGTCCCTGGGTAGGGAAGAACCCCTGGAGGAGTTTGAAATGGCAAACCCATGACAGCATTCTTGCTTGGAAAATCCCATAGTCAGAGGAGCTTGGAAGGATACCGTCCATGGGGTTGTAAAGAGTCAGATATGACTAAGTGACTGAGCACAGTGAAGTCTTAGGTCCCATTTACTTAGCAATTCTCCCCTTAATTTATCTCTTCTTCTCACATTTTACCATGAACAACAAGAAGAAACAAAGCATCACCCTCAGTATTTTCCTTGGAATATCCTCAGCCAAATATCCAGTCATTAATTATAAGTTCTGCTTTCAATTAACCAGTTCAGCTAAGATTTCTGCCCTATATAACAAGGTTCTCCTTTCCTCCAGTTTACAATAACATGCTTATCATTTCTTCTGAGTGGTCTCTGGCCACAGTGTTTTTAAATGTCTTATTTCCACTAGCACTCTTGTTTAAGGAAATCTAAGGGATTTTTTTTTCCTATCACTTTCTTTATTATTCCTGCATGCTCTATATGCAATATCCCATTTCAAAATCACTTTCACATTTTAGGTACTTGTTATAGCAGCACCTTACTTCTAGGTACCAAAACCTATGTTAGTTTCCTGTCGCTGCTGTAACAAATTACCACAAGGTTAGTGACCTGAAACAACAGAATTTTATTCTGTTACAGTTCTGCAAGTCAGAAGTCCAAAATCAGTCTTGTGGGATAAAAATCAAGGTGTTACCAAGGGCTGGTTCCTTCTGGAAGCTTTAGGAGAGAATCTGTTCCTTGCCTTTTCCACTTAGAAAGGCTAACAGCATTCTTTGGTTCCTAACCACAAATTCCAATCTCCCTTCTCCTTAGCTACAAATGCCTTCTACTTTACTAAAGTCAAATCTCCCTGTGTATCATTCTCACAAGAATACTTGTGATTACATTTAGGGTTCACGGGATAATCTAGCCATCCCAAGAGACTTAACCACATCTATATAGCCCCTCTGCCACAAAAGAACACATCATAGGTGCCAGAGGTTCCAGAGATTAAGAAAAGGCATATTCATGGGTCATTACTCTTAAGTATCACACTAGCATTCTAGCTGTCTGTAAACAACTAAGAACAGTGTGTCTCCTGCCTCCAATTTGTTTACATTCTAATATTTTTTACTCTTAAACATATCAAAAAAGAATGCCAAGATCCGGTAAGGCTGAGACTTGGAGAAAGGGTAAAGATATAAAAAAAACCTAGGAAGCATGCAGAAAGTGCACAAATGTAGCCTGATGCGAGAAATGAACCCATGGTAATGAAGATCCTAAAATAGCAGAACTAAACCTGGGAAAAGATGGGAGTCAGACGCCCAGACACAAGGAGTCAGAAACAAGAAAACTTCAAAAGTGAATAAATTGCTGTATCAGATAGTGAACCTTCTCATTCATTTCCTGCTGTGGCAGATATAAATACTAGGAACATTAGAGTCAATCATTAGGTCAACATAGCTAAAATGAAGAGCGCAAGATTGGAAATAAAAAAAATGTATACTGTTTCATGAATAAACAAATTGTAGAATATCAAAGATCTATCACCTTTCCTTTTGAAAACTATCTAAATTTACTTTTTTCTTTTTGATGCAGTGATAATAAAGCTTAGTCGGTAAAAAATCTGCCTGCAATGCAGGAGACCTGGGCTCAATTCCTGAGTGGGGAGGATCCCCTGGAGAAGGAAATGGCAGCCCACTCCAGTATTCTTGCCTGGAAAATCCCATGGACAGACGAGCTGTACCACTACAGTCCATGGGATCACAAGAGTTGAACATGACTTAACAGCTAAACTATCACCACCACCATGAAGTACTACTTACCTGATTTAGTAATCTCTAAAAAAGATTCTACTTACAATTTGATAAAATTGTGTTCTTCTTTATCCATTTATATAACCTCTATCCCTCTGCCTTTGAAGAGATTTTGAACCTTTAGTTTATGTAATAGATTCCTATTTGAACTTGATTTCTTAGTATTTCATAAGTGCTCCATCTTGGCTTTCCATATATGAATACAGATTGGCCATACTGCTTCTCAGAACAGATACTCTCTTTATGTGAACATTTAGCATCTGTCTAGTGATGAGAGTACAATATGTGTTGGCCACAAAAGCTTCAAATTGGTGAAAAATGGCTGTCTATTCAAAACAGACATTTTGCTACTTTTCCCAAAGCACATATCTAAATAGTTCTATAGATAGTAACACTGTATCTCTGTATAAATTGAGCTTGTAGAATTTGGGGCATAATCTTAGCAATTCTATATTCTATTAGAATACAATTGTGTAACTCTATCAGAACTAGTCAATATAGGGTCAGTTGCTATTTGAGTAAATAGGTTATTCTCATTATTCAGCACAGCTATTAATTACCAAGAAGCACCATGATAACTGAATTGTTCCTTTTTCTGTACTTAAGAGAGTATGAGTACTTGGACTAGAGAACAAGAAAAGAAAATCTTCAGTTGATGCAAATGTGTGAATGTGTACACATGCATGTACGCATATTATGTTTGTGAATGACAGGTGGGCAGGAATTAATTTCTCACATAAAAGAGATTATTCTCAAGTAATAAAATATAAAGTATTCAAAAAGGACAATGATTGCTAAATAACCTCAGGAAACACCCCCAAAGTACAAGTTTCCAGCTCTCCAGTTTTACTTTAATTATTTCACCCTGTATCAGCATACTGAAAATGTTAGCAAGGTTAAAATTACTATGCTAACAGAAACTTACAGTTTTTATTCCATACTTTTCTTTTTCCTGAAACTTTCAGCTGAATAATATATATAACCTTTCATTTTTTATGAAAAGCAACACTGGTAAATTGCTAAACTGCTTGGAAAATTCTAGCAAAGTAATGTTAACTTAAGAAAATGCTAGCTTGACATACAGAGAAGGCAATGGCAACCTACTCCAGTACTCTTACCTGGAGAATCCCATGGACAGAGGAGCCTGATGGGCTACAGTCCATGGGGTCTTGAGGAGTCAGACACAACTGAGTGATTTCACTTTCACTTTCCACTTTCCTGCACTGGAGAAGGAAATGGCAACCCACTCCGGTATTTTTGCCTGGAGAATCCCAGGGACAGAGGAGCCTGGTGGGCTGCCGTCTATGGGGTCGCACAGAGTTGGATACTGATGCGACTTAGCAGCAGCAGCTTGACATAAACTAGTCACGTTAGACCAATTTAAAAGACTAATGGAAACACAAGGAAATATTAAAAAAAATTCATTGCTCCACAGTAAGATCTTGTCCTGGGCTTGGGCTGTAGATAGAAGATCTGAAATTGCCACTGACTGATGCCATTAAAAAGTGAAAGAAGAAACCATTCTAATGGATCCATGCTAATATATCATCCAACTTGTCATTCTATGAAACACCAGCATACATAGTTGTAAAAGACTGAATGCAATTATTTCCTATTTTCTCTAGTCATAATTTGAAACGTCAATCTGCAAAGACTGCAAAACAAACATAGCTTACAGCATGTTTTTCAATGTATTTTCATCATTTCCCTTTGAGTTTATCCCATCATTTATATAACAAATGGCTTTATTTTTTCATTATATGAGTGCCTGTGCCTGTATAATACCCAATAAGCAGAAAACATTGAAAACTACCATTGGTGTTCTGATATATACAAAGAAAAGAGATCTATGAGATTTTTCCTTCATGTGTATTTTAAGCTGACTGATTTTACAGTGAAATATAAGCATATCAGAATTTAATTAGCTTAAAGTCAATAATGCTTCCCAGGTGGTTCAGTGGTAAAGAATCCTCATGCCAATGCAGGAGACACGGGTTTGATCCCTGGGTTTGGAAGATACCCTGGAGAAGGAAATGTCAACCCACTCCAATATGCTTTCCTGGAGAATCCAATGAACAGAAAAGCCTGGTGGGCTACAGTCCATAGGGCTGCACAGAGTCGGACAGGACTAAGCAACTGAGTATGTATGCATGCAAAGTCAATGATAGGTTTCAGTTAACCAGGACATTTCATATAACACTAATTCCTTTGAAACATAGTGAATTATTATTTATTTATTTACCCAAATAAAATTGACATAGTCCTTTGGAACATAGTCATGTTGAAAGTGCAAAAAATTAATATAAAACTGTAAATATGAAACAAATGTGAATTTGCAATAAATGAATCTAAATCACTATTGTTTAGTGGTCACTTAAATGCTCATGCAAAAATTATTTTTTGCCGTCTTCCAAAGTGTCTACTTCTCTTTCTCACTCTGTTTTTGTTTTTGTCTCTTTCTTATTCCCTCTGTCAAGCTGTGTGTGTGCATACATGTACACATCGGTATACACATGTGTGTGCACATTCTTTTACCAAAATCCTTCCTTATCTACATATGTTTAATTCTGGATTTAAAAAGAACCAAATGCAAATGCAACCATCAATACTGATTCACCAGTTGCAAGAAATGTACCACACTAACTCAAGTTGTTAGTAGCAGGGAAAATTATGCTGGAAAGTTATAAATTATTAATTGAATTTCTTTAATAAATATGGACCTATTCAGATTATTTGTTTATACTTCTATGAGTTTTAGTAGCTTGCATCTTTAAAGAAATTGGTCCATTTCACTAAAGTTATCAAATTTATGGGCACAGAGTAGTTAACCATCTATTTTTTAATGTCCACAGAATCAGTAGTGATATTTCCTGTTTCTAATATTAATAATCTGTCTCATTTTCTTAGGTTGCCTCACTAGAGGTTTATCAATTTTATTGTTCTTTTCAAATAATTAACTTTTATTTTCACTGATTTTCTTCATTGTTTCTTATGTTCAGCTTCATTGACTTCTTTATTTTCTTCAGCTTACTTTGCATTTCATTTACTTCTCTTTTTCTCATTTACTAAGGAGGAAACTTAGAAGACAGATTTGAGATCTTTTTCTTTTCCAGTATACACATTCAGTGGTATAAAATTCTCTCTCAGCACCGCTTTCAATGCATCCCACAAATTTTGTTAAGTTGTATTTTTGTTTTCATTTAGTTGAAAACATGTTTATTTTTTTCTTCAAACTTGTTCTTAGACTCAGATCCATGTATTTTTAGAAGTGTGTTATTTAATCTCCAAATGTTTTGAAACTTTCCAGTTACTTTTCTGTTAATGAGTTCAAATTTATTGTTACTGTGTTGTGAGAACATAACATACTCTACAGGATTTTATTCTTTTAAGTTTGTTGTGGCATAATTTGTGGACCAGAATGTGGTCTGTCTTGGTGAATGCTCCATAAGAACTTGAGTAGAATGTGCATTTTGCGCTTGTAGATTGAATTATTCTATAAATGTCAGCTAGATCCAGTTGATTGATGATTCTGGGAATTAGTCTCTTTTGGGCATGGTACCTAATAAGAACTCAATAAATGCTTGTCAAATGTATGAATAAATGAATAAATTAGCAAATGAAGAATATTCCATGTCATATATCATAATGTATTTAATCCCTTCTTTATTAAGGAACATTGAAATAAGTTAAGATTTTGCACTATTACAATCTATTTATTAATGCACATGTATGAATGGATAATTTTAATATCTACAAATCTGGAATTTTATTGTGTATAAAAGGAGAAGTTGAGACACAACAACATTAATAAATGAAATGATAGTCCTAAAAGTTCACTATCAGATTTTCCTCACTGTGAAGTACTGGCATCTTTCCCTTCCCACCACATCTTAATCATCTGTGTCTTATGCACTATTGAATGCTATATTTGCATCTGTTGTTTTGGAATAATATGCAATATTAACGTAAGCTGATTTTTAACATGATACCACAAGTTTCACATAATGAAATGTGGTTCATGCAGTAAAATTAGAAAATTGCTAAAATCACAAGATGCGGCATAGTTAGGACTTCCCTGTACTTCAAATGGTAAAGAATCTGCCTGTAATATAGGAGACCAGAATTTGATCCAGGGGTTGAGAAGATCCTCTGGAGAAGGGAGGGTCCACTCCAGTAATCTTGCCTGGAGAATCCCATGGACAGAGATGCCTGGAGGGATACAGTACTTGGGGTTGCCAAGAGTTGGACACAACTGAGTGACTAACACACACACGGCATAGTTAAACCAGTTAACATCAGCAGAAGAGGAAACTGACCTCTGTGGTTATATGACAGATTTTCAAAACAGTTATTTCATATTAAAGTAAATAGAAAAGCTTATGGAGTTATTGAGGTTTTGTTATAAAATTCATAAAGTGGGATTAAATATAAGGCTATTATAAAATGTTATTAGACATGCCACACTAAAAAGTTTAAAAACTTGATTTGTATATTTTTTAAAAAAACCTTTCCTTTGTATAGAACATGTAAATGTATCATATTTGTCAGTCCTAAATCTGTTAAGTGTAATGATAGTGATTTTATTTTCTGTGCTGTGTAAGATTTAAATTTCTCCAGTGTCAAATCTGTAGGTTTTTCATTATAACTATTAGACATGGAATATAGATTTCATCATATGTACACACACATACATGCATACACACTTCAGGTCAAGATTACAAAACAACAAGATTATTAAATGTCTCCCTCATATTTCCTTATTAATACTTATAAATGCATTTGCTTGCTTAATTCCTAAAATAATATGAAGTTTGTGTCTGTGTGTATACATGGGATAAAATCTTTATCTAATCTACTTTTCTCCCACTTCACGTACTTTCGTCCCAGTATCATATGACTAAGCACTATATTGTTCTTAATTGATTGTAGATGCCCTCTTATTGCAGATATAATTGTTGCTTATAGATGGCCGTATTTTCCTGGGCTTTTCTTCTGTTTCAGTGACCAACTTTGTCACCAATATTACATTGTTTTAAGCTTTAGAGTTCTGTAGTTTACTTTATGCAGGCATACATTGGAGATATTGCAGGTTTGGTTCCAGACCACCACAATAAAGCAAATAATGAATGAAGTGAATCACACAAAAAGGTATGCTATGTTTACACTATATTTTAGTCTATTAACTGTGTAATAGTTTTATGTCTAAAAGTTACTTAACTTAATTAAAAAATACTTGATTGCTAATAATGCTAATCACAATATGAGCCTTCAATTAGTTGTAACATTTTGCAGCAGTAACATCACTGATTACATATGACTGCAACAATATTATAGTAGTAAAAAGTTAGAAATATTGAGAATTACCAAACTGTGACAAAGAAATATAAAGTGAGAAAATGTTATTGGAAAAATGATGTAATAGGCTTGCTTATGCAGAGTTGCCACAAACTTTCAATTTGTGGGGAAAACAAAGGAGTACCTGAGAAATGTAAACAAGTGAAGCACCATAAAATGAGATATGCCTGGGTTTGGCAAGATCTTTCAATTTTTTTATCAAAATTTAGTTATTCTTTTTTTTTCAGATGCCAACTTTCATAACTTTTCATTAGTATTGTCATTGACTATCCATAAAATGTATGGATTAAATGATACATGACTGGAATGGTTGCAAAATACTTTTCCTAACTAAAAATATGGACAACAGACTGGTTCCAAACTGGGAAATGAGTGTATCAAGGCTGTATATTGTCACCCTGCTTATTTAACTTATATGCAGAATACATCATGCGAAATCCCAGGCTGGATGAAGCACAAGCTGGAATCTAGATGGCAAAGAGAAATATCAATAACCTCAGGTATGTAGATGACACCATCCTTATGGCAAAAACAAAGAAGAACTAAAGAGCCTCTTGAGGAAAGTGAAAGAAGAGAGTGGAAAAAGTTGGCTTAAAACTCAACATTCAGAAAACTAAGATCATGGCTTCTAGTCCCATCACTTTATGGCAAATAGATACGGAAAGAAGAAAACAGGAAAAGACTATTTTGGGGGCTCCAAAATCACTGCAGATGGTGATTGCAGCCATGAAATTAAGAGACACTTGCCCTTTAGAAGAAAATCTGTGACAAACTTAGAGAGCATATTAAAAAGCAGAGACATTACTTTGCTGACAAAGGTCTGTCTAGTCAGAGCTATGGTTTTTCTAGTAGTCATGTATGGATGTGAGAGCTGGAGTATAAAGAAAGCTGAGTATTAAAGAATTGATGCTTTTGAACTGTGGTGTTGGAGAAGACTCTTGAGAGTCCCTTGGACTGCAAGGGGATCCAAGCAGTCCATCCTAAAGGAAATCAGTCCTGAATATTCACTGGAAGGACTGATGCTGAAGCTGAAACTCCAATACTTTGGCCACCTGATGCAAAGAACTGACGCATTGGAATAGACTCTGATGCTGGGAAAGATTGAAGGCAGGAGGAGAAGGGGACTGCAGAGGATGAGATGGTTGGATGGCATCACCGACTTGATGGATATGAGTTTGAGCAACCTTCAGGAGTTGGTAATGGACAGGGAAGCCTGGCGTGCTGCAGTCCATGGGGTCACAAGAGTCGGACACAACTGGGCAACTGAACTGAACTGAAAATACTGTGTGCATTTTTATTTATTTAGGTCTTCTTTTATATTTGTCTTTTTTCTAATACTCAGTGGAATTCCTTTCAATATTTTATATATGATGTTTTCTGTAGACTTCTATGGTATCAACTTCATTAAGTTAACATAAATGTGCTTCCTATTGAATATTTTTAGTTACTGGGAGCCAAGGAAATAATCCAGATATCACGTGGGGGTTTATTGTTTGTTTGAAAAAAAAGAAAGGATCTGAAATTATCTCATTTGTTTATTGACTATCCTCACCCACTCACTCCATTAGATAATAAGCTTCATGAGAACAGAGACTATGTCTTTCTTAATTTTTACAATCCAGCACCAAGGACAGAGTCTCTCATTAAGTGGAGAATGTAAGAAATCACATTTGGAAATTTACCCAATGACTCTAAAGCAGCCTTAAGCATATCGTTCTCTAGTTTGGAGGAAACTCTTAAAATTTGGAGATAGAGCCACTGAATTAAATCCTGATTCTGCTTCTTAATATCATTATGATTTGGAGCAATTTAACTCCTCTGAGTTGCCTAAGTGGAAACTGAAGTGGATAAAACACAGAACCATTGTGAGAAGTAAATGTAATCATGCTATAAAGTTCCTAACAGTGTAAGATATATATTTCATAAAATTAAATACTACTGTCATTTTCCTCTTTTCCTCATAAACTAGGAATACCATTTAAATAACTGCTGGGCAGTTACATATGATATTGTTTATGTTCATTATTGAAACATATATTTAAATGAATTTTTCATGTTTCATAATGCTTTATATAGAGTGAACATAACTTATGATTTTTACCAGTCTGAGTTCATATACCTCTAGAACCACAGAAATCTTCTCTTCAGTAAGTGTTTTCATAAGCAACCATGGCCTGAAATCTATTATAATCCTTCTAATGATAAAGAATATTCAATCCAACTAAATATTTGAATATTTAATATCTGCTATAAATGTACTTCACAAACAACCATAATATGAAACCCCTCACAATCCTTCTACTGATATAAACTATTCAATCAAATCCTATGATGTTTATTTAACATCTACTAAACTATGCATTATAGAAAGTATTAGTAAGAAAGGACCATTATTTTCAAGGAATCCCATATTATGAGTGAAGCAGATGAGAAATAGACTTGAAACAAACATATAAGTAGGTGTATATAATTTTCAGACATTGCAGTATTGCTTTTTTACCCATTTAATTATGAATATGGGCTTCATCAGTGGCTCAGCAAAATTTGCCTGCAGTTTAAGAGCTGCAGGAGACTTGGTTTTGAACCCTGGGTCAGAAAGATCCTCTGGAAGAGGTCATGGCAACTCACTCCAGTATTCTTGCCTGAAGAATCCCTACGGAACAGAGGATTGTGGTGGGCTACAGTTCATAGGGTCCACAAAGAGTCGGACAGGACCAAAGTGACTTAGTATGCATGCATGCATGTACGCAATCATGAACACATGACCATCAAAATGTTACAAAAACAGAGTCAGTTTTTATAATCATTTTTATGATTTTATGGAAATAAACTGAATAAAATTACAGATTTTAAAATGTTGAGGGACTCAAATATCAGGTGAGGACTGGAAGAACAGAGAGGTCCAATGTTACCTAAACAGCTGGGAATTAAAGCTTGATTTCCTACATGCTAACTAATTACCCCTTTCACATAGAGCATGTGATATATATTGACAATTTACTTTAACTCACATAGTTATATTATGATTTAACATTCTGAGATGGCAATTTCTTTGGAATTCTTTATCTTCATGCCAAAACTATTTGCTGACTATAAAGCTTTTCTCTCAATTTTGCATAAATAATTCATCTATTCATGCATTTGAAAAACTATCTGATAAAACAACTTTAAATTGCCTATCTCATTCCCAGAGCTAGTTATTCCCTAAAACATATTCACTTTGAGTAATTCAGCTTTGTTCATCAGTTATGTGAAATTCACCTACACTTTTCATAATTTAAGAAATTGTTAACTTACTTTTTTGTTAATGCTTAAAGTCTATTTTAATAATAAAAAATAATTTTTAAGTTTTCATTCATTAATCATTTGAAAAAATCCAGTTCTGAAGAACTTCAGAACTACTGTTGCAAATTTATATGAAAAATGAATTAGCAGACTGATGCCAGCATTAGGTTGGTATAAGATGCTTCCTTTCTTCCCTTTAATCTCCAACTAGTAAAACACCCATAACTCAACAAAGGTTCTTCTACCCAACATACAAGGAATTGGAGAGGTCCATACATCTGCCTTTTCATACTGTTCATGGGGTTCTCAAGGCAAGAATACTGACATGGTTTGCCATTCCCTTCTTCAGTAGACCACATTCTGTCAGACCTCTCCACCATGACCCGTCTGTCTTGGATGGCCCCACACTGCATGGCTTAGTTTCGTTGAGTTAGACAAGCCCGTGGTCCGTGTGATCAGATTGGCTAGTTTTCTGTGATTATGGTTTCAGTGTGTCTGCCCTCTGATGCTCTCTTAACACCTACCATCTTACTTGGGTTTTTCTTACCTTGGACATGGGCTATCTCTTCACGGCTGCTCCAGCAAAGCACAGCCACTGCTCCTTACCTTGGAAGAGGGGCCTCCCAGCTGCCTCTCCTGACCTTAAACATGGAGCAGCTCCTCTCGGCTGCCGCCCTTGAGCTCGGGCACGGGGTAGCTCCTCTCCGCCATGCTTCTGCACTGTTCCTGTGCCACCAGTCGCAGTCAAGGCTATGGTTTTTCCAGTAGTCATGTATGGATGTGAGAGTTGGACTCTGAAGAATGCTGAGCTCTGAAGACTTGATGCTTTTGAACTGTGGTGTTGGAGAAGACTCTTGAGAGTCCCTTGGACTGCAAGAAGATCCAACCAGTCCAACCTAAAGGAGATCAGTCCTGGGTATTCATTGGAAGGACTGATGTTGAAGCTGAAATTCCAATACTTTGGCCACCTGATGCGGAGAGTTGATTCACTGGAAAAGACCCTGATGCTGGGAAGGATTGGGGGCAGGAGGAGAAGGGGACAACAGAGGATGAGATGGCTGGATGGCATCACCGACTTGATGGACATGAGTTTGGATAAACTCTAGGAGTTGGTTATAGACAGGGAGGCCTGGCATGCAGCGATTCATGGGGTCGCAAAGAGTCAGACATGACTGAGCAACTGAGCTGATATATCTGTCCTTCTGAAGGTGAGTGGATTAGACTACATATAGTAGGTTGAACTGGAAGGAAAGTGCAGGGCATCTATAATCTTGACTATGGCAACTGAGCCTGCAGCCACAGAGAACCTGGTAGCAGCAGAGGCATCACAAACAATTTTCACTTCCCAGCTGCAGCAGCACTAGTGGTCCACAGGGAACCAAGCAGCAGCTGAAGTGGAACTTGCCTCTCCAGCTGCAGTGGAAGCCACATCTATGGGCCCCTGCCCTAGTGGCAGCACCTGTAAAGCTAACAGTCCTAGACATAGCAGAGGTGCCCACAAGCCCAGCTTTCCTCCAAATACCTGCTTCTACCACCAGGCAGCAGTGCTCACGTCTCAAGTGATCCCAGGCATGGTGGAAACACCACTATCCCTGTGCCCTCAGTGAAAAATCCAGCAATAGCAGCAGGTTGGAGATATGGAGTAGGAGGCTGGGTTAATCAAAGGAAGTTTTAACATATGGATAAATAGTCAAGACTCACTATATAGCATAGAGAACTATATACAATATCCTCTGATAAATCATAATGGAAAAAATGAGAAATTAAAGAGAAGTTACAACAAACATTGCAGAAATATAAAGACTTATGAGACTATTATGAACAGCTGTATACCAACAAACTGTACAACCTAGAAGAAACAAATACACTCTTATAATTATATAATCATTCAAAACTGAATCATGAAGAAATAGAAAAATCTGAATAGACTGATACAATAACTAGTAAGGAGACCGCAATGTTAATCAAAAACTTTCCCAAAATAAAACTCTGGTACTTACTGCTTTACTGGTGAATTTTACCAAATATTCAAATAAAATTTAACACCTATCCTCAAACTCTCCCAAAATATTGAAAAAGAGGGAATGCTTTCTAACACATTTTAAGAGGCCAACACTACTGTGAAACCAAAAAACCAGACAATTACAACTGGTAAAAGGACATCACAGGCCAATATCTCTGACAAACACAGGCATAAAAATCTTCAGCCAAATACTAGCAATACAGCAGTATATTAAATGGATCATATCCCAAGATCAAGTGAGATTTGATTTAAGTGATGTGAAGAGAGTTCAGTACCCACAAATCAGTCAATGTGATATACTGTGTTAACAAAATGACAGGTAAAAAAAAATCATATAATCATCTCAATAGATGCAAAAATGTATTTAATAAGTCAACACTTATTGATGTTAAAAATCTCAATAAAATGAGTATATAAGTAACATATCTCAACATAATGAAGGCCACATATGATAAATCCACATCACAATGGAATAAAAACTGAAAGATATCTCTCTAATATCAAGAAGAAGACAACCGTGCACACTCTTGCCACTCTTATCCAACACTGTATTAGAATTCCTAGCCAGAGCAATTAGGCAGTTAAAAAAATAAAGGGCATACAAATTGTAAAGAAAGAAAAAAAAGTGTCACTATTTATAGATGACATGATGCTATACAAAGAAAACCCTAAAGGTAAGTCAAAAATTATTAAAAATAATAAGTGAGTATAGCAAAGTTGCAGAATACAAAATCAATATATAAATATCTGTTGTAAAAGAGGAGAAAGAAAAATAAGAAAATAATTCCATTGCATCAAAAAATACCTAGGAATAATTTTTTAACTTTTTATTTTCTATTGAGGTATAGCTGATTAACAATATTGTGATAGTTTCAAGTGAACAGTGAGGGGATTCAGCCATACATATACATATACGTATATCTATTCTCCCCCAATCTGCCTTCCCATCCAGGCTTTCAAATAACTTTGAGCAGAGTTCCATATGCTAAACAGTAGGTCCTTGTTGGTTAACCATTTTAAATACAGCAGTGTGTACCTGTCCATCCCAAACCAAGGCAGTGAAAGACCTGTACGCTGAAAAGAGTTTAGACATTGAAAAAAATAATGAAGACAAAGATATGGAAAGATATCTTGTGCTTATGGATTGAAATAATTAATATTGTTAAAATGTGCCTAAAACCCTAAGCAAGCTACAGATTCAGTGCAACCCGTATTAAAATATCAATGGTATACTTCAGAGAAGAAAGAATTCTAATATTTGTGTGGAAACACAAAGGATCCCAAATAGCTAAAACAATCTTAAGAAAGAGAAACAAAGGTGGAGGCATCCCATTTCCTAATTTCAAATTATACTACAATGCAAAAGTAATCAAAACTGTATGGTACTGGCACAAAAACAGACACATAGATAATTGGAACAGAATAGTAAGCCAAGAAATAGGCCTAGAAACATGTATGGTTAATTAATCTATAACAAAGGAGACAATACTACAATAGAGAAAAGACAGTTCAATGTGTTGTGCTGGGAATACATCAAGATATTTGCAAATTATTCATCTGAAAAGGGGCTAATGCCCAAAATATATAAAGGAACTTATAACAGTCAACAATGTCAAAAAACAACCTGATTAAAAAATGTGCAGAGTATCTGAACAGAATTTTTTCCAAGAAGACATACAGATAGCTAATAGCACATGATAAGATGGTCAGCATCACTAATTACTAGGGAAATGCAAATAAAATTGTAATGATATATCACCTCACACTTGTTAGAGAGTAGTTATTATTTTTTAAAAAAAAAAGCAATATCAACTATTGGAGAGAATGTAGAGGAAAGGAAACCTTTATACACAGTTGATGGGTATGTAAATTAGTACAGCCACTATGGAAAACAGTAAAGAGATTCCTTAAAAGTTAGAAATAGAACTACCATCTGATTCAGATATTCCGTTTTTGCAAATGGAATATCCAGAAATGGAATATCCAAAGAATGTGAATGTACTCTTTCAAAAAGATATATGCACCCTTACATTCATTGCAGCATTATTTATAATAAGCAAGAAATGAAAGCAATCTAGGTGCCCATCAATAGATGAATGGATAAAGAAGAAGTAATATATGTGTATACACATACGCACACAGTGGAATATTACTTAGTCAAAAAACCATGAAATTTTGCCATTTGCAACAATATGATAGACTTTGAGGGTGTTATGATAAGTGAAATGAGTTAGAGGCAGAAAGACAAACACCATATGATTCTTCTCATGTTTAATATTAAAAAACAAAATACACAAAACAAAAACCAACACATAGATACAGATTGGCGATTACCACTAGGAAAGACAGGGTCAGGGGAGGATGAAATGGTTACAGAGGATTAGTAGTATGGTGAGAAATGGAAACTATACTTTTGGCAGTGAGCATGCTATCATGTATACACAAACTGAACTACAATGTTGTACACATGAAACTTACATTAGGTTATAAACCAATGTTACTTCAGTGAAAAAAATAAATTCTTAAAAGCACAGAAGCTAAGTTAAAGTACATGAATCTGCCATTTTTCCAAATATGACATGGCTTATGAGATGAAATTGATACCAAAATTAAGCTAGATATAGCAGAATTGAGACCATGCAGGATCCAATGTAATTTAGACTAGGTTCTTTCCCACAGATCTTACTACAAATAGAATACAATTAAGCCCTTCAATCTTGGAGGAAACAAATTAATTTCAAATAAACTTTTCAGGAGATTGGCTCTTGCTTCTGAGGAATCAGGGTTATCAGAACTGCTGAAGTTATTTATTAAACTTTGGCTGTGCCTGATATATTGCATCAGTTTGAAACCCAAAAGGCAAATACCAACAGATGTTTTGAGAGAAACACCTGTGGCACAGTGGACCCAGGCACAATGAGTAAGAGGAGGCTTGATGCACACAAAAGGAATAGGATGGAGGGATAAGGTGGGAAGAGCCTCAGACAGCAGTGCAGTTCTGTGAAACTTTCCACCAGGCCAAGCAAAAGCTGCCTAGCATAGAGAGTTGGGCAGAAAAGGTGTGCACCAGTTCCCACACTGTACTTGTCACTGACTGGGAACATCCCAGGAAGACTGCTCTAAAGTCCAGAAGTGACAGCTGGGACAGTCAGTCAGGCTGTTCCTCAAAGTGGTTTCTCTCGGATCTGAGGAACATATTTCCATGCTGCTGCAGCATATAGACACAGTGGCATATGATAAACTCATAAAAAATAATTTCGGTCAAATTTTCCTCCTCAGCATTACTTCATCATGCTGAGTTATGTGCTGAAGAGAAACAACATTCATAAAAATATCTTACAGAAAAGGTATGTTTTATGCTTATACTTTATCATCACCTCTCAGGGGACAAGGGGAAATCATGTGGCTCTCTCCCCATCATTCATGGGACTCTTGCTTTTTTACCACCTTCCTTTCCTTGCCCTGAAAAATGGGTACACTTCCGAAGAGTCAGATTCCAGACTCCTGCTTTTGTCTCTTCATCTCCTATCCTCAATGAATTCTCAAGACATCCACATTGGTATCCTTACAGCCACTTTCCAGAGATACTTTTTCTATAGCTCCTAACTTAAGTCACAGTCTCAGCTACCTTCAAGAAATGCTGGATTTGCTATTTCAACACAACTTTAATTTTCCATGTTAAAAGCAGACAAACATGAAAAAATTCATTATTTTGTTACCAGTTATTTTTCCCTAAGGAACTCATTCTTGAAAGATTTAAGTCATCCTCTCCCTGCACTAAGGATTGATTATCAGGGTTTTTCAATTTCCTTTTTTATGGAAAAGTCTTTCAAACCCTCCCTTCAGTTCCACCCACATACCACAGACTATGTCCTTATCTTCCTAACACTAACATGATTATGATAGTGTCAGCTATTTACCTCACTCCCTGAAATAAGAACAGAGACTCTAGAGCATCGGCTGCGGTCACTGTCCCAGAGAGCATAAAAGACAAATGTGAAGCTAGAGACTAGGCAACTCAGGGGGCCAGGAGTTACTCACGGACCAGGTAGTTTCCATGTGTTTACTAATATTCTTTTAGTGGTGATAAAAATCGTGAGCAATAAAGAAAAACAGTTTAACCCTTTGTGAGAAATATGCTGCATTTTTTTTAACCCATGACAACTCTTACACCAAGAAGCATTTTTGTGTGATTTTTTTTTCTACTATGGTTTTGAAAAACAACAAGGGATTTCAAATTATCTTACATGTAATCACCTCCACAGATAAGAGGGTTCAGCTGGAAAGTCTAAATTTCCATCTATGAAAACTGGCTTAATCCCTTCCACCAAATAAAAATTAAAAATATGGATCCCAATATGCCACAGGTAACTGTTAAAATTACTACAACACGTCTTCAAGATTACACATAGGGGAGAATACCGGAACCATAAGTATTGTTTGTGGATTAGGTAAAATCAAGTTCCTCTTTGCCAGCAACCCAAAAGGGCTAGATCAGTCTTAGAACTGCAGCCACAAGTTATAAGCTCCAGAGTCAAATCCAAGAAAAGCAAAGAGGTCACCTCCCAGTCAGTTTCTGTTCCTCTTCTCTGAGACTGCCCTTGCTTCTCCTTTAAAAGTCAATAAAAGCAGGGCACAGTGCACACATCTATCCACACAGCATAAAGAATGAACCCAGAATGTCTCCAACAGGTAAATTCATCAGCTAAGAGAGCAGAGTGTAAACTTCACTTGGAATGTGCCTGTTACCCGAGTCATACATTCTCCTCCTGGCCTGAGAAGGATGTCAACTTGCTTCGTCCTTTGTTGTATAAGACACACCTTCAAGCCAAATAAAGAGGACTTTACCATCACTTGGTCTTTATACCATAAAAATGGAGCCTTGTAAATGGGTACCTCCAAAGATAGTGCCTGTATTCTTCCTCAGCCTGGTACTGACGACTTTCCCTTCCTAATTCCTTTTGAAGTTGCGAGTCAAAATTGATGTGCACTAATTTTTTTTCAATATTTAGACATTAGGTATTACAGAAATGCAAATAGTGAAACGCAGATAAAAAATATACTCTTATACTTTCATGTCTCATTGTTTCAAACTGTCCAATTCTAGCTTCCAAAAGAAATGCAACATATGGACTTTTAAAAAAAATTAAAAGCACGTTGACAATTAAGCATAAGAATGATTTGCTGCAAGCTTTTTGTTCTGTTATAACCCTTTGCCTACCACTGTGACTAGAATCAGAACATATGTTCATCATTGCAATATACACCTCTTTCTCAGAACTTCTCCTAAACATTTTAACCCATAGTTATCACTCCATTAAGTGGTAATATGAAATATTCTTGTTTGCTTACCAATTAAGTATATGCCTTCTACTTTGTATTGCAGCGCTTTAACATAGCTACCTCAGAGATTTTGGGTTTTGTTTTCATTTTGGTTTTATATTTTGTGCTCAATCCTCTCAAAGTAAGATGTTTTTAGAAAGACTTCTTATTCTTTTCATGTGACCCCTGTTTAGTAACTGGTTCCATTTAAAGTAAATGCATTTTTTTTCTTAGTAAACCCATGAGGGAAAAATGAACAAAACTCACTTTTCTGATGAAAAGCAAGTAGAAATGCTTAATGAACAATACAGTGAAATAGTCTTAGTTTAAAAGGAAATGGGGGGAAAATGGAAATGAGGTGTTTTTATTTCCAGAAAATAGATGATATTTTCCTTAGGATTTCTTTCTTTTATTATATAAGAAAATAGTTTTCACTAAGATCTGACTTTTACACTATTTAAGATGATTTTCTTGAGTCTGAAAGAATGGCAGAAATTGATAAGAAATTTAAAAATGTAAACAAAATTATTCGTTCTAAACTTTAAAACAATCAGTTCAGTTCAGTCACTTAGTCGTGTCTGACTCTAACAATAAATGGTCTCATTTTATTACCATTGAAATGAAATGAACACTTGAAAGAGGTTGAAAACTATTCAAACAAATTAATGGGCTGCTATACCATGAGCTGGTGTTAATTTTACCTCATTTGTATTAATGTAAAATAAATCATCAAAGCAGAAGTGAAAATGCAACAGCATTTGTTAGTAATTTCCACTTAATGCTCTGGCAGTGTTATAAATATATCATTAATTATACTGTGCCAGACACAATGTTAAATTACTTGTTGAAAATATTTCTCTTAATATAGCCTTTAATTTTGGACATTATCAAAAGAATATTTTATTTTGAAGAGCTATCAAAATATTGATCTGAAACTCCAAGTCTAATTGCCTATTTTATAACTATAGGATCCAGGGGAAAAAATGCTTGGTAATATTTGTCATTTCTGGACAATTATTCTCATAAGAATAAAGAAGATAAAGGTGCATATCAATTATCTGTTGGATATCCTGCGTATTGAGTGATTACCTGTTTTATCGATAATTTATTGTCTCCTCAGTAATAAAGTTAATTCTTATGCCATACATATGTGATCATAATTGATAAGGGATTTATGAGGGCAATCATAAGTCAATTTTTGTACTCACTCTGCTCCTAAGATATACAATGAAATGGAAAACATAATTTGTTATATATCTTCAGTACAAAAGTATAGAAATATTGCCATGTTTTGTTACTGATTTGGTATATTAAAATATGTCAGAATTTGGTGAAAAGATTGTGTTTCTTTTCTTATTATTCTATATAGAACAGAAGTTTTGTTTAAATAAATTCATTGAATGAAAGTTTAAATAAATTTTATTAAGTGAATTCTTAATTGTTAACCTTTTGAAATAATTACTAAAGCTTTTCCATATGTACTACAACTTTCTTCTTATGAAGAAATAGAGATGGGATCTGAACATAGCACTACTTAAGATGACAAACTAAGACCAAAAATAACTTATAAGGCAAATTTACTGATTCATCTAATTGAGATCAGTTGATACAGGGACAGGTAGGACAAGGTATAAAAATCAATAAATGGGTTATTGAAGGTAGGTGATCAATTCCTAGCCTTGAACTAAGAGGAGATGTTATCTTTAGCTGACAAGAAGACACCTATGAAGAAGATTATGTTTTTCTTTCATTATGTGTATACTGGGATTTAGTGTTATGGGGGCACATCACTGCCACTGTTTTCCTCAAAGCATGAACACAAGTGTATTATTTCACAAGTAACTTGCTTTTCTAAGTATAGTAGGACCCAAAATCACGCAGTCTTTCCCTACAGCCTGTGAATTTTTGGTTGGGAAGTAATTTCCTGCTCCTGATTCTCCACTTGCATAACAAAAACATGGCAGTATTTTCTTGGCTTGTCCTTTCCTCTTAATAAGTGCAGGGATGATCCCTTAGCTGAGGTTTAATTGAGCAAAAAGAGTTCCTGAACAAACAGTTGCAGGCTCTAGCTTGTAGTCTGAGGAAATATAAATTTCAAATAGCTTTGGCCACTTATAAAAAAATTACATGTGATTAAACCAAATATATTTCTTTTTCACACAAAAGAAGTCCAATGTTTCTGATTTCAGACTCCCATGAGGGCTCTGTGACATCATCATGCATCAAGAGGCCTTTCGGTTTTACTGCTGTGCCACTGGTGGCATGTAACCCTTATCTATATAATCCAAAATGGCTGCCTGCGCTCCAGCTGCCTCATCTGCACTTCAGACAGCAGGATAGGAGAAAAGGTGGAGAAATACGTACAACCTCTCTTTAAGGAAACCCTTAAACTTCTATCCCTTAGAAGTCCCACAGGATATCTCTCATTGTTTCTCATTGTATAGAGTTATCACATGATCATATCTAAGTGCAAGTTGGGTTAGGAAATGTACTTTTAAAATGGTGCGTCAATTTACCTAACTAAACACTGGGATTCTGGTGGGGGAGAATGGATATTGAAAGGCAACAAAGTCATTCTACCATAATATCAATTTTTCTTTTTCTTAGGAAAAAATTCCCAATAAAATGGAAAAGGAAAAACATGTCAAGACTGTGAAATTTAACACTGCTTCTCAGACCATGCAATGGAACATAAAGTTTGCCATGTGAAGTATTCATATGAACACAGTTGTAAGGCAGGTCTCAACTAATGTATTTCTTCCTGGTCATGACTTGCTGTGAATGTATCAGGAATGTAGATTCCAAGTTCCTAAAGGGCAAGGAAACAACTTAACGTTAATTCTCAAAGTCTGTCCATTATAAATGCAATGACTAAATACTGATAATTGAATAAATGACTTAAATGATTAGGATGACTTGAGATCCAAATAATGGAAAGTAAAAAAATCAAAACTACTAACACCCAAACTGAGTGAGATTTAACATGACAGTAACTGAGGATGTTAACTTGAGTCATCCAAATTCTATAGTGCTCAATGTCCTTCTTTCTGAAATAAAGGCAATAAATCACTCTATGGCAACACTGAGTTTTAGCCTGATCGTACTCAATTGGTGCAAACTTAATGAAATGTTCCATCATTTCCCTAGCTTTCCTAGTCAAGAATCTAGGCTCTCCCTTCCATATATAAGTAATTATCAACTTCTCTGAAGTTTTACATTCATCTCCCAGTCTGTTCAAATAGTTCCTCCCATATTGCTCTTATGCCAGTCTTAGACACCATCATGTCATCCATATCTTACACGGATTACAGCAAAAGCTTGTTATAACTGCTCTTATTTCCTGCAGCTTACTTCTCCAAAGCACATTTGAGTAACCTTTCTGAAATGCAACCCTAGTGAAGACAATCTTCTAATTAAAACCGTTCAGTGGTTTTGTATTTCCCTTAGGATTGAGTAAATACTTCAGGACAGCCATGAATCCCTTCATTATGTGACCATGAAGAGCTGAGGCTTTTGCTCCCACTCTTCCCTGCCTCACACCCTTTATCCAGCCATAGTTAACTCCTGTCACTATTTGAATGTGTAATACTTTCTCTTACAGACTCTGCACATGCCATTTTGTTTATCTGAATACTGTACCCTCTCTTTCTGCCTTTCTTGATTTTTCTACCTAGCTATTCTTCTTCATTAACTTATCTACTAACCATTTCCTCTAAGGGGCTTCCCTGATAGCTCTGTTGGTAAAGAATCTTCTTGCAATGCAGGCGACCCCAGTTCAATTCCTGGGTCAGGAAGATCTGCTGGAGAAGGGATAGGCTACCCACTCCAGTATTCTAGGGCTTCCCTTGTGGCTCAGCTGGTAAAGATTGCACCTGCAATGCAGGAGCCCTGGGTTTGATCCCTGAGTTCGCAAGATCCCTGGAGAAAGGAAAAGCTACTCACTCCAGTATACTGGCCTGGAGTATTCCATGGACTGTATAGTCCATGGGGTCACAAAGAGTTGGATACCAATGAATGACTTGCACTTCACTTCATTTCCTCTAAGAAAATTTTTCTAAACCTTACTCCACTTCCAGATTTAAGGAAGTACCCCTGCTATTTATTCCTATAGTACCCTGTGCTTCCTTATTGTCATATTTATTAGTGTATTTTTAATTAGTCCCTATTGACTGTTAATTCCATAAATGCAGTAACAATGTCTGTTCTCTACATTTATTATAATATCTGCTTAATGAATGATAGTAACACTTACTACATATGAATGATATAAATTTCAATTAATCCCAATCAACTCATATGCACTAAAATATATGGCAAGAGCAAGATAAATGTAAATATATATAATTATATTAATAAATCTACATTAAGCTTTACTCATTTTGGGTCTTTTATATTTTGTTATGGTATGAACTCTTCAGATTTCTGTGTTTTAAGCTTCAGAGTCCATCTCTGTTTCTACTTCTTAAACCATAGATCTATGGAATATTCTGGCTTCTGAGAACCTATAGAGTAGAACCAAAATGTTGATTTTTAGTCTTATATTTATAAAATAAGGGCTTATCTTGGGAAAACTGTATTGATGCAGCTCACAGTTGTTGCTGAACCTTCTAACCATTTGTCTCCAGGGAGTAAACTGACTTTCTTGATATGTGGATTTCTATGAATTGTGTGACTTACTTCTGCAGTGCTCTTTAGTTTTTCTCATTTGCTCTTCCTTTCATGGGAAATAAAGGAGAAAATATGCCAGAGGGTGATCAATGAAATTTTTATCAAGTCTAACAATAATATCTATCCAATAAAAAATGATTCTTGTGGCAACTGTACTTAATATCACTTCAGTCCACCTTATATTTTCCTCTTCAATCACTATTTTATTTACATAGGAATAATCTAACTGGGATAAGCCTTATAGCAGTTTTTATTTGTAACTTTGTCTTCTATAACACAAGTCTCAAAAAATTATTTCTCCTTTAGTATTTTAAAGTTATTTTAAACTTCAGTATTAGCTTTGAAATATAATTATCTCCTATTTTTCATACAAGAATAAAACAACTTTATTAGACTAAGTTATTTTTCCATGAAAAGAGTCCTAGAAAATTGAAGATAATTATGAGAAATAGGATACAGGTTTTTAAAATTTATAACTTTGACTGAAAACATAACAGAAAATTCTAATTTATAGTCATATAGAGATAGCAAGGTGGAATCATTTACACACATGAAAAATATTAAAACACTGTCATACCCAAACATTCATTTTTAATCTGAATAGTGTCTGAAATGGAAGAAAGCCAGAAAGAAGAACTTCTATAATTTATTAGTACTTTTATCTCTTTTCTTCTATTATAAAAAGTATATGTATCTTGGGAATATTTCTTTTTGCTCTTAGTTTTCCTTTAATTTTGTTCTCTTTCTTATTTTCAAGAGCTTAAATATAATGTAATATAATTACTCTGAATTAAGATATTAAAATGTAAATATCCTAAATAAATAGTTACAGCCAAGGATGACAGCTTAATCATATCAATCAAGGTATGTAATGAACTCTCTGTCCCACTCTCTCTCTTTCACACACACACACACACACACACACACACACACACACACATACACACAGGCATAAACACATAAATACACAGTTAGGCACACATACAGTATACATTCCCATAGTAGAATAAAGGGATTTATATACACAGAAAATACTATCTTCATACAAGACCATATATACACATAATAGATTCTATTAGAAAACTATTAAGTTCTAATGTGTTTAAAAGTGGTTACCAGAGATGGTTACTAAGGAAAACAATAAACAGCTAATAGAGATACCAATAGCCAGAACAATCCCTGGATTGTTCTCCCCTAACTTGTCCTACTTGAGCTGTGGAGTGAACTACAATGTTAATTACCAAAAGGCTAACTATGAGTTAGGAAACCTTGAAAGTTTGAGCATTTCACCAAGGAGTTATTGATAAAGAATATACAAGAAGATTAAAACCAAGAAGAAAACAATGTCACATACAACCAGTATACTTTTCCACCAAAAGTAACAGAGGGTAGATCCTGTTCTCAAAAGAATAAGACACAAACTTTAGGACTCAAACACACAAAGTTTCCCACATGATCCCCAAAAAAGAATCATCAAAGTTTTAGAGAAAATGTTTTTTAAAACACATGAAATGAAGGCACTAACTAGGGAAGGAATTCCCAGGTGAAGACACAAGTAAAAGAGGATATGAAATCTATATATGAGATTCAAGAAAGTGAAAGTGTTAGTCACTTCGTCGTGTCCAACTCTTTACAACCCCATGGACTATAGCCTACCAGGCTCCTCTGTCCATGGAATTCTCCAGGCAGGAATACTGGAGAAGGGTTGTCATTTCCTTCTCCAGGGGATCTTCCTGACCCAGGGGTTGAACCTGGGTCCACTGCATTGCAGACAGATTCTTTACCATCTAAGCCACTAGGGAAGCCCTGAGATTCAAGAAGGCCCATCATAAATTTGGAATATTAAAAATTTTATGGCAGCATTTTTTTAAAGCAATAATTAATAGTGTACTAAAAATAGCTGAGGAGGAAAAATATACCTGGAATAACTACTAAGAGGAATTGAATAAATCAGAACACAGAGAAAAGGCAAAGGAATAAACAGTTAATAGGGGGGAAATGTCAATAGATTCAGAGAATAGATGCATCTAACCCTAGTAAGTTGTGAATTCAGTATCTAATTAATAGAGGTTCTAAAAAAAGAAACAAAATAAAGTGAAAGAAATAATAAAATAAAATAGTAAGGAAATTCATGATTAAACAAATAGATTGACAAACTGATCTTAAAATTCATTTGGGAATACAGGCGACTCAGAATAATTTTGAAAAAGAAAATTTGTAAGTTCACACTTCCATATAACTGCAATACTACAGTAATCAAAATAGTGTGGTAGTGGCATATAAATAGACATAGAACATAAATCAATGGAAAACAATTAAATTGCAGAAATAAATTTTAATATGTATGACCACTGATTTTCAAGTAGGATGCCAAAACAATTCAAAGCCAGAAAGAATAGTCTTTTAAGTAAGACTAGACATCTACATGCAAAAGAATGAATATCTACTCCTCACACAAGGTATAAAAATTAATTCAGTGTGGATCACAAACCTAAAAGCAAGAGTTAAAACCACAGATTAGCTCAAGAAAACAACAGCAAAAACCCAACCAACAAAACAAAGAACCACAAATGTTCAAAAGGTTTGAACAGACAGACCTTTCTACAAATAAGATAAGCAAATGGCTGACAGGCACAGGGAAATCAAAACTAAAATGAGATATCACTTTACACTTACCAAAATGGCCAAAATAATTTTTTTAAGCTAACACGTATTGTTTAGAATGTGGAGACCAGAATCCTCATATGCTACTGATAAGAATGTAAAATGATAAAGCCACTTTGGAAAACTTTGATGTGTCCTCAAAAACTTAAATATTCTATTACTACATGACTCAGTAATCCCCACTGCTAGATATATACCAAAAAAACTGAAAACAGATGATTAAACAAAATCTTTTACATAAGAGTTCACAGCAGCACTAGTCACAATAGCCTGAAGTAGCAACAAACCAAATGTGTATCAATAAATGAAGTGATAAACAGAGTGTGGTAATATCTAGGCATAAAGGTTCAATATATGGACTAACACAGGAAAAATACCTGACCACAAATTGGCAGTAGCACATACAAGCTTTATTGGGTGATACTTTGATAGGTCTGCATGTGGGAGAAGTACCTCACAGCAGAAGTTTGCCCAAAGGCTATAGTATAAGGGTAGCTATTGGTAATAGGACAAAGGCCCAGAAACTCCAAAGGAGAGAGGGAGTACAGAGATGAGCTACCTCAGTAGGTGATGTCCCTCAGAAGCACAATAACAAGTCTCTAGGTCAAGGAATTATGAAATGGGCAGCAGTTCGGGGCCTTATAACTATAAGGTGCTATCTTAGCAGTGGTAACTGTTTTCAGTGAGGTCTTACATAGTATTCAAAACAAGCAGGCTCTACATGGGTGAAAACCTGCTTCTTTGGGCAATTTTTTAATGATTAGATGTGTAAAATTTTGAGTTTGGTTCTGGCAGGCTTCTGAGCGATCAGATCTCAGCTTGTAATAAAGAAATAAACAAAATAGTGTCCATTTCTTAGAGGGTATGTTTGCCTTATTTACCACCGTACAACATGGCTGAACCTTGCAAACGTTATTCTATGAGAAAGAAATTAGACACAAATGCTTCATACTATATTATTCCAATAATATAAAATATCCAAACTGACAAACCATAGAGATAGAAAGAGGACTTGTGATTAAGGAAATAGGGAGTTATTGTTTAATGTATATGGGGTTCTCATTTGCAATGATAAAAAAAAAGTTCTTTAACAAGACAGTAGTGATAGAGAGAATGGAGTTAGGCTGCTGATACTGAGCCTGAGTTTCTGCCGAGTCAGAGATCTCCACTGCGTTCTTGTGCACTGGCTTTTGGAACTCAAGTAAAGCCCCTTTCATTTCAGGTGAAATTCCTCTTTATAGATTGGACCTAGGCTGGTATTTGGAGAGAGATCAAGCCCTGAGCCTTTGGAGTAGGAGCACTGATTCCAAGACCTTAGACTACCAGAAAACTAACTCTAGGGAGTATCAAATAGTGAGAACTCACATAAAGGAAACCACCTGAATACAAAACTGGGCATCACCCAACCATGAGTAGCACCCTGGGCAAGATGCCTCATCTAAACAACAAACAAAACAAAAATACAAACCAAGTCATCAGCAGATAGGATTACCACCTCACTCAGCCTTGCCTATCAGAGGAAAAGCAAACAAACAAACAAAACCTCAGCACAAATCTCACCCTATATGAAGCTTACACAAACCCCTGGACCAACCTTAAGAGGGCAGAAACCGAAACAAAAAAAGAATTTAACTTTGAAGCCTGGGAAAAGGAGACCACAAACACAACAAGTTAAAAAAAAGGAAGAAAAGAAAAGGCACAGAAATACTACACAAATGAAGGAACAAACTAGAAACACAGAAGTCCAAATAAATGATGAGGAAATAGACAAACTACCTGAAAATGAATTCAGAATAATGATAGTAAAGATGATCAAAACCCTTGAAAACAAAATGGAGGAAATGCAAGAATCAATTAACAAAGACCTCGAAGAATTAAAGAATAAACATACAGAGACAAACAGCACAGTTACTTAAATTAAAAATATTCTACAAGGAATCAATAGCAGAATAGCTGAAGCAAAAGAATGAATCAGTCAGCTGCAAGACAAAATGGTGGAAATAACTTCTGAGGAGCAGAATAAAGTAAAAAGAATGAAAAGAACTGAAGATAGTCTCAGAGATCTCTGGGACAATATCAAACACACCAACATTCAAATTATAGGGGTCCCAGAAGAAGAAGAGAAAAAGAAACGGTATGAAAAAATTTTTGAGGAGGTTATAGTTGAAAATTTCCTCGACATGGAAAAGGAAATAATCAAGTCCAGGAGGCACAAAGAGTCCCATATAGGATAAACCCAAAAAGAAACATGTCAAGACATATACTAATCAAACAAAGGCTAAACACAAAGAATATTAAAAGCAGCAAGAGAGAAGCAACAAGTAACATACAAAGGAAACCCCCATACACTTAACAGCTGATCTTTCAACAGAAATTCTGCAGGCCAGAAAGGAATGGCAGGATATATTTAAAGTATTTCAAGGAAAAAATCTACAACCAAGATTATAGTACCTGGCAAAGATCTCATTCAAAATTGATGGAAAAATAAAAAGCTTTTCAGACAAGAAAACGTTAAGAGAATTCAGTACCACCAAACCAGTTTTACAACAAATGTTAAAGGGATTTATTTAGTCAAGAAATACAAGAGAAGAAAAAAGATCTACAAAATCAACTTCAAACAATTAAGAAAATGGAAATAGGGACATATATATCAATAATTATTTCAAATGTCAATGGATTAAATGTGCCAACCAAAAGACACACACTGGCTGAATAGATACAAAAACAAGACCCCTATATATGCTGTCTACAAGAAAGCAACTTCAGACCTAAAGACACATATAGACTGAAAGTGAGAGGATGGAAAAATATATTCCATGCAAATGGGAAGCAAAAGAAAGCTGGAGTAGCAGTCCTCATATCATATCGTACAAAATAGGCCTTAAAATAAAGAAGATTAAAAGAGATAAGGAAGGATACTACATAATGATCAAGGGATCAATCCAAAAGGAAGACATAACAATTGTAAATATCTGTACCCGACATAAGAGCACCTCAATATATAAATCAAACATAAAAGGAGAAATTGACAGTAACACAATAAAAGTAAGAGACTTTAACACCCCACTCACACCAACGGATAGATCATCAAAGCAGAAAATTAAAAAGGAAACAGAAGTTTTGAATGATACATTAGATAGATGGATCTCGTCAATATCTTCAGGACATTCCATCCAAGTGCAGAAAAATACACCTTCTTCTCAAGTGCACATGGAACATGCTCTTGGGTCACACATCAAACCTCAGTAAATTTAAGAAAATTGAAATCATATCAAGCTTATTCTCTGACCACAACGCTGTGAGACTAGATATTAATTGGAAGAAAAACACTGTAAGAAACACAAACATATGGAGATTAAACAATACCTTTCTAAATAACCAGGTTACTGAAGAAATCAAAAGGGAACTCAAAAAATTTCTAGAAACAAATGACAGTGAAAACATGACAACGCAAAACCTATGCTATTCAGCAAAAGCAGTTATAAGAGGGACGTTTATAGCAATACAATCCTACCTACATACAAGAAACAAGAAAAACATTGAATAGACAACCTAACTTTACACCTATAACAACTGGAAAAAGAAAAACAAACAAACAAAAAACCAACATTAGTAGAAGGAAAGAAATCATTAAGATCTGAGCAAAAATAAATGAAAAAGAAATGAAAGAAACCAGAGCAAAGATTAATAAAACTAAAAGCTGGTTCTTTAAGAAGATAAACAAATTTGACAAGCCTTTAGCCAGACTCATCAAGATAAAAGGAAAGAATAATCAGGTCAACAAAATTAGAAATGAAAAAAGAGAGATTACAACAGACAATGCAGAAACACTAAGGATTATAAGAGACTATTATGAACAACTATAGGGCAATAAAATGGATAACCTGGAAGAAATGGACAGATTCTTAGAAAAATTCAATCTTCCAAGACTGAAGCAGGAAGAAATAGAAATTATGAACAACCCAATTACAAGCACAGAAATTGAAACTGTGATCCAAAAAGCCCAGGACCAGATGACTTCACAGAAGAATTCTATCAAACATTTAGAGAATCCTATCCTTCTAAAACTTTCAAAAAAAAAACTGAAGAGGAAGGAACACTTTCAAACTCATTCTACAAGGCCACCGCTATCCTGATATCAAAACCAGACAAAGACAACACAAAATCACTGATGAACATAGATGCAAAAATCCTCAACAGAATTTTAGCACACAGAATTCAGCAACACATCATAAAGCTCGTACACCATAATCAAGTTGGGTTTATTCCAGGGATGCAAGTATTCTTCATTATATGCAAATCACTCAATTCAATATACCATATTAACAAATTGAAAGATAAAAACCATATGATCATCTCAATAGATGCAGAAATAACCTTTGACAAAATTCAGCACTGCTTTATGATTAAAACTCTTCAAAAAATGGGCATAGAGGGAATCTACCTCAACATAGTAAAGGCCATATATGATAAGCCCACAGCAAACATTATTCTCAATGATGAAAAACTGAAAGCATTCCCCTAAGATCAGGAGCAATAAAAGGGTGTCCACTTTCGCCACTACTATTCAATACAGTCTGGAAGTCCTAGCCACAGCAACCAAAGAAGAAAAAGAAATTAAAGGAATCCAGATCAGAAAAGAAGTAAAGCTCTCATTGTTTGCAGATGACATAGAAAGCCCTAAAGATAGTATCAGAAAATTACTAGAGCTAATTAGTGAATTTAGCAAAGTTGCAGGATACAAAATCAATAAACAGAAATCACTTGCATTTTTATATACTAACAATGAAAAATCAGAAAGAGAAAGTAAGGAGTCAATCCCATTCACCATTGCAACAAAAGGAATTAAATATCTAGGAATAAACTTACCTATGGAGACAAAAGAACTGTACACAGAAAATTATAAGGCACTAATGAAAGAAATCAAAGAGAACATAAACAAATGGAGAGATACTCCATGTTCCTAGGTAGAAAGAATCAATACTGTAAAAATGAATATACTACCAAATGCAATCTACAGATTCACTGTGACCCCTATCAAATTACCAATGGCATTTCCCACAGAACTAGAAGAAAAAATTTCACAATTAATATGGAAACACAAAAGACCCTGAATAGCCAAAGCAGTCTTGAGAAAGAAGAATGGAGCTGGAGGAATCAACCTTTCTGACTTCAGATTTTACTACAAAGCTATGGTCATCAAGACAGTATGGTACTGGCACAAAAACAGAAATACAGATCAAAGGAACAAGATAGAAGGCCCAGAAATAAACACATGCACCTAAGGCCACCTTATTTTTGACAAAGGAGGCAAGAATATACAATGGGATAAAGAGCCTCTTCAATAAATGGTGCTGGGAAAACTGGACAGCTACACATAAAAGAATGAAATTAGAACACTTCCTAATACCATACACAAAAATAAACTCAATATGGATTAAAGACTTAAATGTAAGACCAGAAACTATGAACTATTGCAGTAATATTTACAAGAGCTAGAACATGGAAGCAACCTAGATGCCCATCAACAGATGAATGGATAAAGAAGTGTGGTACGTATACACGATGGAATATTACTCAGCCATAAAAAGGAATGCATTCAAGTTAGTTCTGATGAGGTGGATGAACCTAGAACCTCTTATACAGAGTGAAGGGATCAGAAAGAGAAAGAAAAATATCATATCTAACACATATACAAGGAATCTAGAAAAAAATGGTACTGAAGAATTTATTTTCAGGGCAGCAGTGGAGAAGCAGACATAGAGAATAGACTTATGGACAGGGGGAGAGGGGAGGAGAGGGTGAGATGTATGGAAAGATTAACGTGGAAACTTCCATTACCATCTGTAAAGTAGACAGTCAAAGGGAATTTGCTGTATGGTTCAGGAAACTCAAACAGGGCTCTGTATCAATCTAGAGCAGTGGGATGGGGCAGGAGATGGGAGGGAGGGGATATACGTATCCCCTATGGCTGACTCATGTTGAGGTTTGACAGAAAGCAACAAAATTCTGTAAAGCAATTATCCTTCAATAAAAAAAAGTTAGCTAAACAAAAAAGCTAGTAGTGTTAGTTGTACAACATTGTAAAGGTAATTAATGCCATCAAATTGCACACTTTTATGTCTCCTGCATTGGCAGGGAGATTCTTCACCACTGTGCCACCTGGGAAGCCTATTCTGCCCTTACCAACAGCTGTAAAAACATGATTTTCTTGCTTCTCTTGTAGGTGGAATTCACCATGTGAGACATTTTTGGCCAGTGAGGTAAGGAGTTCACCTTCCCCCGTGAATAGATCAAAAACACATCTACATGTGGAACAATTCTCGCTGAAAACAAACTAGAAACTGGCAAGAAGAACCATACAACCAAGGGATTGTAAGAAAGATACAAATGTAATCAGGTAGGAAGGGAAGAAAAACAATCAAGTTGGGACCTATGCCCTCAGAAAGAGATTCAGAGGAAAGGAGAGATTATGTGGTAGACAGCAGACCTAGGGTCAAAGCACAGATTGGGTACCCCAGTCCTAGGGTCCTTCATGAGGGAGAGAGGCCCCCTGGCTGATTAGAGAAGTATTTAGACAAAGAGAAAGACATTGGGAAGCCTGGACTCTGGTCTCCTGAGGAGCATGCATGCACAAGTACTTGCTTGTAAAACAGAGAGAGGCCTGCTATAGATGGCACAGATTTCTCACAACTGCCTCACTGCAAGCCCCAGTCCAAGTGAGCAAATGATCCAGTATTTTTCATTCATGTCACAACATGGCACTGGATCTGTAGCTGCCAATAAGGGAAAAGACTCGCCCATGGAACTCAGAGATGACCCAGTCCCTGGGCAGAGCCTGGTGGGGGTGGTGGTGTCCGTTGCTGTTTCTTAATCAGGGGGTGGGTCTTCCGGAGTCCCTAGTGGTAAAGAATCTGCTTGTTATGCAGGAGATGCATGTTTGACCCCTGGGTCAGGAAGATCCCCCAGAGAAGCAAATGACAACCCACTCCAGTATTCTTGCTTGAGAAATTCTATGGACCGAGGAGCCTGGTTGGCTATAGTCCATGAGGCTGCAAAGGAGTCAGACATAACTGGGCAACTAAACAACAGCACGGGGAATGCCTCAGAAGCAGCCTAGATCTTTGACAAAAGTCACTCCACCAAAACTCATCCTTCATGCCAAGAGTCCACAGAGGCTCCACAACCCTGAGGTGTGGCTCAACAATAGTGTACAGCGGGGGACTGAGGCTGGGTCAGTGATCCACTGTGAGGAACAAAAGGGATTTGCACCTGAGGCTGCATCTCAGCAGACTGATGAAATGAAGTGCAGGCATTGCACAGCCAGCCCACAAGAGGCGGCTTTGACCGCTATCTGCAACTGAGAGCCCACAGGGGCCCCTGCCTCAGCACTGCCCCACTGGTAGTGGGGATATAAACTGGTGCCCTATGCAAAACAATATAGAGCTTCTTCAGAGCTCTAAAAATAAAACTACCCTATGATCGAGCAATTCCCCTCCTGGGTATATATTCAAAGAGAATGAAAACACTAAATTGAATATATATATGCACCCCAATGTTCATAGCAAACTTATTTACAGTAGTCAAGACATGAAATCAACCCAAGTAATATTCCATAGTGTGTATGTGTATATACATATGCAATAGAATATTACTCAGACATAAAAAAGGATGAAACCCTACCATTTGCAGCAATGTAGATAGATCTAAAATATATAATGCTTTGTGAAATATTAATAATTCATACAGCAAAAGGCAAATACTATATAATATCACTTCCATATGGAATTAAAGTATAAGACAAACAAATATATATAGCAAAAAACAAACAGTCTCACAGATAAAGAAAACAAATTAATGATTACCAATGGAGAGAGAGAAGTGGGGAGAGTGGCACATTAGGGGTACAGGATTAAGAAATTCAAGCTACTATGTATGAAATAGATAAGCAATAAGGATATATTGTATAACACAAGAAATTACTGCTGTTATCTTTTAATGAAGTACAATCTTTAAAAATACTAAATCAATATGCTCTACACCTGAAACAAATATAATGTTGTAAATTAACTACATTTAAAAAGAAGTGAAAATTAATGAATAAAATTTAAACACAAAAAAGAAAGGAAAAATGTATAAGTTTCTTGAGTGTCTGGCTGTGGGTACCAAATTCTCTGACCCATCCTGTAGCATAGGCATGGTCTGTCATTTGTTTCTTTTGGATCTTTTTTGTCAGAGCCACTCACCCCACCTAAAGGTCAGAGTCACAATTAAATTCTAGCCTAGTTTCTAACAAGCCATAAGGCTCTGGGCTAATGCCCTCTCTGACCTTCAATTTCCTTATCCTTAAGGCAGGAAAAAAAAAAGTGATACTTTACAGTGCTGTTCATTGGGATAAAAGAAGGCAACGAGAACATATGGGCAATATCTACCTGTAAACTGCAAAATAGGTCTAAGTTAGTCTTCCAGGGGAGATTCTCCCAACCCTTTAGAGTTAAGTCACCAAAATGTTTATTCAAGACCCCTTAAGATTAGCATCTGTAGAAGGAAGCAAGATACACAGAGGGAGAAAGAAGCTGAATTGTGAATGGATGCAGACCCAAGATGGGCTTCTCTCGTGGCTCAGATGATAAAGAATCAGCCTGCAATGCAAGAAACCTGGGTTTGATCCCTGGGTTCAGTCCCTGGGTTGGGAAGCCCCTCTGGAGAAGGAAATGGCAACCCACTCCAGTACTCTTGCCTGGAGAGTCCGTGGACAGAGGCGCCTGGGGGCCACCGTCCACAGTGTCACGGAGCTGGACACGACTGAAGTGACTTAGCAAGCGGGCAGACCCAGGACAGTCTCATTCTGCCATGCAGTCAGCTCTGAAACTAGAGTGGACCTTCAGGATTGCCCCAAGTGGGACTAAGATACCAGGCTTTTTTCCTCCTGTGTTATGAGCCCACCATTTGTATCCTACCCAAATTCATTCTTGAAGCCCTAACATCCATGGTGATGGCATCTGGAGGTGAGACTTTGAGAAGTTATTAGGTTGAGATGTGATTATGAGGGTGTGGCCCCAAGATGGGATTATTCTGTACTTCTAAGAAAAAGAAAAGACCAGAGATCTCCCTCTTCCCACCATAAGACGTACAACAAGAAGGCATCCATCTCCAAGTCAAGAAAAGAGCTCTTCCCAAGAACATGACTGTGCTAGCACCTCATCTTGGACTTCCAGCTTCCAGGAGTTTGAGAAAATACATGTCTGTGGCTAAAGCCCACAGGCACACAACAAAAGAATTGATATAAAAAAGAACACGGAATACAAACTGTGACTGCAACTGAAAAGTAAGAAAATGTGAATGAAGAAAGCTAGAATTAACCAAAGAAATATGGACTGAATGCTTAGTAGAACATCTTTGGCAAAATTTAAATAGTATAGAATTATTTTACCTTCTAGGGCCTCCCTAGTGGCTCAAATATTAAAGAATCCACCTGCAATGCAGGAAACCTGGGTTCAATCCCTGGGTCAGGAAGATCCCATGGAGAAGGGAAAAGAGAGCATCTCTTTCCATATCAATAAATAAGAAATGTCACAGCCATTAGCTGTGACCTGGCCTCCAAATGTGAATGAAGTCTCCCAAAACTTTTAATCTATTGGATGCTGCCAACCCCCACAGTGATTGCTGAGGATCTGGGGGAATACAAGGAGCAAGGTGAACAAGGAAACAAGATTGGCCCCAGATAGCTGAGGTGCATATGAAAGGAATGAATTCAGTGAGCCCAGAGGCTTGTATCTTGCCGTACACAGAATGCTATACTCCTTAACTTTCCATCCATAGAATGCTTTATTTCTTAACTTTCCATACAGAGTGTTATATTACTAAAGAATGCATCTTTCCATACATGGAATGCTCATCTTTGATGTTCAGACTGCCTGCTCCCTTAATTGCAAACTTGTAAGTAGCCTGGGCAGCCTGCCCTGCTGCAGTCAATGAAGTGGCGACAAGTCAGACACGACTGGGTGACTGGAAGATAACAATAAATATAGCCTGACTTCCCCTCCTGCCTCCTTGGAGAAGTTTTCTCAGAGCTACTGAGATGCTGTCTCCCGGGCTCAGAGTCCTAAACATTCCCACCAAATAAAATAACTCTTTACTTTCAGATTATGACTATATTTTTTAGTTGACACTACTCACTCCAGTATTCTTGCCTGGAGAATTCCATAGACAGAGGAGCCTGGCGGGTTACAGTCCATGGGATCATAAAGAGTTGGGCACAACTGAGCAACTAACGCACACACAATTTTACCTTCTACATGGCTTAAAGCATAGTTATTAAAACTTACATATAATGTTATAAATTTACTGTATTGGTTTACATCTTTTAAAAATAAAGACTGAAAATGTAGTATTATTTCAAAACAGAACTTAATGTTATAAGGCTTGATGATTTCTAAAATAGCAATAAAATTTTCAAAAAGTGAATGTAGAAAGATAAGAAGAGGTTTAAAGATATATAAATATTCTAATTCTCTCATTTTTCACAGAAGAGAAGTCCATAAATACTTTTGATAAGTCAAGCATTAGGCTATGACTGAATAAAATGTAAATCACTAGAGGAAGGTAAAGTTAAATAAATAAGTCAAACATTAGAGAATGGAGAAAATATAGTAAGTTATGTGAGTTAAATTCTTCATGCTTTCCAAAAAAGAAGCAATATTTATTTTCCAAAACAGATAATTTATAAATAGAGTAAATATATGAATAGTATAAAGGAAGCAAATTGAGTAAACATATAAATCATATGTAATTATATATAATATGCATAAATTATAAAAATATAAATATGTTGTATAAAGCAAATAATGGTAGGCAGAGAACTAAAAAGACAAGCTGTTGTGCTGTTTGCCTAAAGGGAATAGAGATTAGTCATAAGGTGATTTCTACTTCGCATTTTGCTTTCTAAATTTTTTTTATCATGTACATCATTTTATGGAATTAAAACCAATTAATGAAGTACATAATTTGGATAAGGAAAAACTCCAGCTCTTACCTGAACCATAGTGGGACAGACTCATGATATCACCATCTATTTTGCAATAAATAGGCAGTACAGTAAATATAAATGCATGGAAAATATTGTTAAGTAGCCAACTTTTTCGGTACGCCCAAAAGTTGATTCCTTACTGTGTCTGAACCTGAAAAATGTTATGCAAATGACTCTAAATTTTTCCAGTGTTCATATTTCAATTAATTTTTTTAAAACTATATGGTAATTTATAGAGACATGGTTAAAAATATTTAATGTTAAATATCCTCACATTGATGCATTTTAAACCATGCATTTTGTTTGAAGAGGGCCTTTGTAGCCCATTTACCTTTCCTTTTTTGCATGCTACTAAGGTTTATTCTTGATTCTTTTATGCATTTGGTTTTACAAGCAAACTGAAACACAAAACAGAAGTGAAGCCTCAGAAGCCCCACACCCAAGTGCAATACTTGAGGAAAAAAATGATAAAGAAAAGCACCCAGACTTACAGAGAACAAGAAGCAGAACAAAACAAACTCAAAGAACAACAAGCAAACAAAATACCTTATTGGCTTAAGATGGTGTTATCTTTACAGATGACAAAAGTAAAACCAAGTATAGGCCAAACCAGACATAAAACTCAACACAAGTTCTGATAGAGAGTGATGAAATAATGAGCCAAAAATAATGCACATGATTTATAAGGTCAACAGAGACAATCATAAAAGAAAAAAATCAGCAATAAATATTAAAATATAATTGAAGACTAAAATCCAGAAATAGAAGTTAATGCTCTTATGAAGGGAAAAAGAAGTGTGGATATGGGGATGAGGAATCAAGAGTTATGGAAAGATTTTTGTCCTGATGCTAAATCCAGGGTATTATGATCAGTTGAAGAATTATAGGGAACAGTAAACAAAAATTCAGCATTGTTTATCAAATCTACATACATTAATAGCTCTAATTCCATATGTGCAAATGTAATCTTTATTGTGAAAAGAAAACTTTATCATAATATTCCATTCAATCCCTTGATACTTAGTATAAGTTTATTACAGTCTTTAATATATAAGACTATAGGACACTAAAGATTTGAGGGCAAGATTTAAACAGTATTACTGAAACACCTAGAAAATATCCTATTTTTAAACATCCTTGTTGTTACTATGTCACTGTTTTCTTGAATTTATGGTCCAAGAGTAAAATAGAGCTCTATAATAATTAATTCTGACAGTTTTATACTGAAACAGAAAGATCATAATGATGAACAGTAATATAAATGTTGACATTTAACAAAATGCTATAAAAGAAAATTTTATTATACTACAGTGGCTACTTACCAATTGATTTCTTAATAACCTAAAAGAATAAATGGACCTAACAAAAGTTCCTAAATTACTCTTAGAGAACAGCTTCCAGAGATATATCTTCCCTTTAAAGATGGTGAAATTTCTTAACTACTATTCTTCGCTTCCTATGGATCATGAAAAATCATGAATTCAAGTTTCTCAAGCCCTTAATCCTTGGGTCAAAAGAAAGTGAACAGACTCTTGAGGTCATTAGTACTTGTGCCTTTTTAAGTTTAAAATATATTCAGAATATGAACAAATTTTACCTCAGATAAAAGAGAATATAATGTATCTATTGAGTCCATAAATTTAAAAATGCTTCAAAGTCATTTAAAATGCAATATTGGATTTAAATATATTATTTTTCATGCTTAGAATAAAAATCTAATCAAAGAACATTTACATTTATGTTTATAAATGTAACAATGCCAAAATGACTCCTTGCTTTCAAAGAGAACCTATGAAATTCCCTTGGCATGTAGTCCTGTTTATTAACTGTAAACATTAAGTCTATAGTAAATAATCTATTTCTGCAGTTACTTTTAAAAGCCATCCTGATAAAGCCTAAAAGAATTATTTCTCCTGTATCTTTCACTGGAATAAAATATGCAATTAAAATTACTACTAAACAGTAATAACATCTTTATAAAGATGACTTGATAAGAAAGTCAGGTCTAGAACACTAGCTAGAAGAACATTCCATTTGCTTTTGCCAGCATCCTTTTCAGACATTCCTTGCTACAAAAAGACAATGGATAGAAGAAAAGAAGGGGAACAAAGATTCTTTGTAAATATTGGTGCTTAACTCTGAAGTAGATGACTACTCACCCTGAGTACCCTGTAATTTTCTTGTTCAACACTCTGCCTCTTACAGACTTGTCAGGTTGTAAAATTAAAAGATTCTCCAGGGTTGCTCTGAACATAAGTTTCTATGCTCTTTTGTACACACTGAATGCTGTGCCAGTATTACTTTGCAATCCATTCACTTTTAGTTTATCATTTTCCCTCTTTCCTTAAAATCCTACATTATAGGTTGGGAGGAAATATCTGTGCTACCATTTTCATACTTTCCAAAATAGTAAAAGCCATAGTTTGTCATCATCCTAATATTAATATTTTTCAATGTATTACATCTAAGACACTTCTGGCATTTTAAAATATGTTTTTAAGGAAATCAACATGATTAACATGGAGTTATGTTTGGGAAGGGGAAGTGTTGTAGCATTATTATCCCAGTTCATTTTTTAAATAATTGAGCTACTTTTCATATAGTTTTGTTTCTGCAGGTGACGATTAAACAAATTATAGTCCTCCCATATTGTTCTTGGTACTGATGCAGGCTTCAACTGTTGTAAAATCAGTGTTGATTGTAAGTAAGTTATTCATAATACAGCATCTCATGAAGTGTGGACGTGACATGAATAATAAATATCCTAGCTCTTTAATAAGGTTATCTCAGACTCATCATAAAACCCTACATTGTCTCTATAATCCTGCAGAGGTTTACCGAAGTCAAATTAAGACACATAAAAACACATTCTTCAAGCGTGATTCACAATCCTTAGGAAACGACTATAATTGATTTACAACAAACCAGCTGTACTGAGAACTCAGCAGTCCCAGGTGATTCTGACAGTTGTGCTTGAGTAAATCTGTGTGCAAAATACACTATTCTGGAATTGTTTACTGCCAGATTGTTAAATCCAAAGATGAAACACGTGGTTAATGGGGAACGGTTAGCAAAAAGGACTGGAGAATGATGTTGCTTAGGCAAACATTCATTTAAACACGTTAGTAAAAAATGTCAAGCACATTGAAAAATTATACAAAGAATCTATAAAGCTACTGTGTTTCTAAAATGAATATTTTTCCTCTCCTTTGGTAGATTCTGCTTTGTTTAAGCTTTACTGTTTTTATAAAATTCTGGCATACACAGTGTACTGTATCTGAAAATGATAAAGTCTGCCTCTTTGGTACGCCCTTGTCAATTACGATGTGCCTTGTTTCATTAGCTACAGCTAATTATTAGCCATAGTGTTCGAGGCTATGAATTTAAATTGAGTAAAATGAGTGGTCATTTTTTATGATTTCCTTCTAGTCATTTCAGATTCATCAGACTATTTTTATCACATGTGAAAACACTAAAAGTATAATAACCCAAATCTTTCATCACCTTACTCAGCAGTTGAATAAGAATGCATATTATGAATGACGGAGATAGATGGGATTAACTCCATTTTTTTGCTTGACAGCTTTTGCCCACAACATATGTTCAGTGCTATCAGGGTTATTAGAGAGAATGCAAACTAATCAGGTGGACAGATTCACAAACAGTGCCCAGAACACATGGTGGCCTCCCAGTGTTAATAAGGAACATCCAAATCAATTGCAAACATGGTCAAATAATGTGAGGATTTGTCATTTTGACTGTGATTCTTAAAATCATGATTAGAATAACTGGTTTGTCTATGAAGCTTCTGAATTGGAAGTTAAGGTACTGGGACATGACCTTACTTACTGTTGTGTCATTAGAAGGGAGAAAAATAATAGGCTCCGTAGGTTCTGATATTGATTCAACCACCTAATGTGCTTTACCTTTAAAAATAATTTGTGATTCAATTTTATTCTTGAAGCTAAATTTCTTAAGGAGAATTATTATCAGACAGCCATTTTGTTCAAAAGTTTAAAATTTACAAAGACTGGAAAAATTATAGCCTATTGAATTAAATGAAGGAATTTAGGGATTATAAGGAGAATGTTGCTGGAAAAAACAAAAAACTCAGAATTGTGATATTCCCAAGTAAACAGAGCCATCTAGAAACTACAGCTAACTGTAAGGACAATAGTCACATAGAAAACCATCTGGGCTCAGCATTTATTACACTAACTTGCCTCAATATTTTAAAAAAGGAGAAATTTCTCTATTAAACTGTGGATTCTTAGGTTTCTGATTTTCGCTCATATTATTTTTTCCTCCACTGAATCTTCTTCCTTCAATCAGCTTACCATACTCAAGGTCAGAGATAAAGATTCAGTTTAGTTCAGTCACTCAGTTGTGTCTGACTCTTTGTGACCCCATGGATTGTAACACAAAAGGCTTCCCTGTCCATCACCAACTCCCGGAGCTTATTTAAACTCATGACCATCAAGTCAGTGATGCCATCCAAAACCATCTCATCCTCTGTTGTCCCCTTGTCCTCCTGCCTTCAGTCTTTCCAAGCATCAGGGCCTTTTCAAATGGGTCAGTTCTTGGCATCAGGTGGCCAAAGTATTGGAGTTTCAGCTTTAGCATCAGTCCTTCAAATGAAATTCAGGGCTGATTTCCTTTAGGATGGACTGGTTGGATCTCTTTGCTGTCCAAGGGACTCTCAAGAGTCTTCTCCAACACCACAGTTCAAAAGCATCAATTCTTCTGCGCTCAGCTTTCCTTATAGTCCAACTCTCTCATCCATACATGACTACTGGAAAACCCGTAGCTTTGACTAGAAGGACCTTTGTCAACAAAGTAATGTCTCTGCTTTTTAATATGCTGTCTTGGTTGGTCATCGTTTTTCTTCCAAGGAGCAAGCAATTTTAATGACATGGCTGCAGTCACCATCTACAGTGATTGTGGAACCCCCCAAAATAAAGTCTCTCACTGTTTCCCCATCTATTTGCCATGAAATGATGGGACCAGATGCCATGATCTTAGATTTCTGAATGTTGAGTTTTAAGCCAACTTTTTCAGTCTCCTCTTTCACTTTCTTCGCTTTCTGTCTTAAGAGTGGTGTCATCTGCATATCTGAGGTTACTGATATTTCTCCCAGCAATCTTGATTCCAGCTTGTGCTTCCTCCAGCCCAGCGTTCTCATGATGTACTCTGCATATAAGTTAAATAAGCTGAGTGACAATATACAGCCTTGATGTACTCCTTTCCCAATTTAGAACCAGTCTATTGTTCCATGTCCAGTTCTAACTGTTTCTTCTTGACCTGCATACAGATTTCTCAGGAGACAGGTCAGGTGGTCTGGTATTCCCATCTCTTGAAGAATTTTCCATATTTTGTTGTGATCCACACAGTCAAAGGCTTTGAAGTAGTCAATAAAGCAAAAGTAGATGTTTTTCTGGAACTCTCTTGTTTTTTCTATGATCCAATGGATGTTGGCAATTTGATCCCTGGTTCCTCTGAATTTCCTAAATCCAGCTTGAATAGCTGGAAGTTCATAGTTCACATAATGTAGAAGTCTGTCTTGGAGAATTTTGAGCATTACCTTGCTAGCATGTGAGATGAGTGCAATTGTGTGGTAGTTCGAGCATTCTTTGGCATTGCCTTTCTTTGGGATTGGAATGAAAACTGACCTTTTCCAGTCCTGTGGCCACTGCCGAGTTTTCCAAATTTGCTGGCATATTGAGTGCAGCACTTTCATAGCATCATCTTTTAGGATTTGAAATAGCTCAACTGGAATTTCATCACCTCCATTATCTTTGTTTGTAGTGATGCTTCTTAAGGCCCACTTGACTTCACAATCCAGGATGTCTGGCTCTTGGTGGCCAATCACACCATCATGGTTATATGCGTCATGAAGATCTTTTTTGTATAGTTCTGTGTATTCTTGCTACCTCTTCTTAATATCTTCTACTTCTGTTAAATCCATAATATTTCTGCTTTTTATTGTGCCCATCTTGGCATGAAATGTTCCCTTGGTATCTCTAATCTTCTTGAAGAGATCTATAGTCTTTCCCATTCCATTATTTTTCTCAATTTCTTTTCATTGATCACTGACGAAGGCTTTCTTATCTCTCTTTGCTATTCTTTGAAACTCTGCATTCAAATAGGTATATCTTTCCTTTTTTCCTTTGCCTTTAGCTTCTCTTCTATTCTCAGCTATTTGTAAGGCCTTCTCAGACAACCATTTTGCCTTTTTGAATTTCTTTTTTCTTGGGGATGATCTTGATCACTGCCTCCTGTACAATGCCATGAGCCTCTGTCCATAGTTCTTCAGGCACTCTATCAGAGCTAATCCCTTGAATCTATTTGTAACTTCCACTGTATAATCATAAGGGATTTGATTTAGGTCATACCTGAATGATCTAGTGGTTTTCCCTACTTTCTTCAATTTAAGTCTGAATTTGACAATAAGGAGTTCATGATCTGAGCCACAGTCAGCTCCCAGTCTTGTTTTTGCTGACTGTATAGAGCTTCTCCATCTTTGGCTGCAAAGAATATAATCAATCTGATTTCAGTATGACCGTCTGAGTTAAAGATTACTGAAGATTAAGAAAATTGATAGAAATTAGAATTATATGAATTTTAGTTAAAATAGATCCTGTCTTGTTATCCAATCAGCTCAGGCAAAGTTTAAAGTCCTCAGCAGTCCTTTATATATAAAATAAAATTCCATTCAGAAGTGTATTCTTTGGAGACAGATGACCCATGCTATTCAGAAGTTTGACTGTAACACTTCAGACATGTGTGAATTTGGACAAGTCATTTAACTTTAATACATCCTTAATTTTATCATCAGGAAAACAGAGACAATAATACCAAATTACTAGGGTCATTAAGAGGATTAAAACAGAAACCATTTATTTTTAAATTATTTAATAGAGTGACTAACACATAGAAGTGCTTCATAATGGCATCTATTATATTTATTTTCTTGGTTATTTCTATTTTGAATTTTCATGACAGCCTCTAGACTCTAATCTTGCGGAAAACTATTTCCATTAGTTCTCTCTATTTCTAAGAAATAGGTTAAGTTCCTCTCTTTTTCATCTTCTCATTCAAAAGTAGTGACTTTTTCTGTTCTTGGCAGTGCCTCTCTTTAACCACAACTTGAAACTGTATTTTACCAATCATCTAAATAGAGAATTACTTCAACCTTCTACCATTTCCCTAGCACCATACACGGGAATATTGTGTTAATATGTGTACATTGAAATTCATTCTTGCCCATCTCAGATGTCTTACCCTCTTGATGGTCCATAATTATTTTCACAGACTCTCCAATGAATCCCACTTTATCCCCTTTATATAGTTATCTCATGCCTTCCTTTATCTTTTCCCCTTCATTTTTTCTTTCTCTAGATTGCCTTTTACCTCCATCAATCTATAAACATGTTTCTGTGTTTGTTATCTTTAGAAAATAAAAATTCTCCTTTAATTCCAAGGCTTCCTCTGGTGTCTTCCATTCATCTCCAAGAGTCTTAAATATAATCACCCTGCTGTTTCTATTTTCTCACTTTTATTCTTTTACTAACTAAAAATCATTACAGACCCCACCTCTCTATTAAAATTGTCCTTTCCCACTCAGCAATGATCTGTCACTTGTAAAGACCAACAAGTACTTTCCAGATTTATTTGTAGCATTTGAAATGTTAATCATTTTCTCCTGGAATTCTACTCTCTGCGTGTCCAAAAGCTTCACTGTTTGTCTTGTACCTCTGCTTATTGAAATTCACAAGATCCTTTTCATCTACGTGTTGTTTCCCAGTTCAGTTCAGTTCAGTCACTCAGTCATATCTGAATCTTTGCGATCCCATGGACTGCAGCACAGTAGGCTTCCCTGTTCATCACCAACTCCTGGAGCTTCCTCAAAGTCATATCCATCAAGTTGGTGATGCCATTCAATCATCTAATCCTTGGTTGGCCCCTTCTCCTCCTGCCTTCAGTCTTTCCAATCATCAGGGTTTTTCCCAATAGGTCAGTTTTTCGCATCAGGTGGCCAAAATATTGGAGTTTCAGCTTCAGCATCAGTCTTTGCAATGAATATTTAGGACTGATTTCCTTTAGGATTGACTGGCTTGATCTCCTTGCAGTCCAAGAGACTCTCAAAAGTCTTCTCCAACACCACAGTTCAAAAGCATCAATTCTTCAGTGCTCAGCTTTCTTTATAGTCCAGCTTTCATAGCCATACATGACTAATGGAACCACAGCATTGACTAGAAGCACCTCTGTGAACAAAGTAATGTCTCTGCTTTATAACATGCTGTCTAGGTTGGTCATTGCCTTTATTCCAAGGAGCAAGCGGCTTTTAATTTCATGGCTGCAGTCACCATCTGTGGTGATTTTGGAGCCCATGAAAATAAAGTCTGTCACTATTTCCACTGTTTCCCCATCAATTTGCTATGAAGTGATGGGACTGGATGCCATGATCTTAGTTTTTTGAATGCTGAGTTTTAAGCCAGCTGTTTCTACCTGTTTTGCATAGTAATTATTCTACCTTCAGTTCTCTTTCATTCAATGAAAGCACACTGATTTGTCTGACACAATCATGATAATCCTCTACATCTCCAGCTCAGCATTTTATTTAAGCTGTCAGCACATATAATCACTTCCTAAAAAGACTACTTGGACAACATTTCAAACTTAACTTGGCCAGAATGAAATTATATGGCCCTCCCCTGTAACTCACAAATCTTAATTCTCTATCTTGGAGACTTACACCACTATAATGCCAGTTTCCCAACAGGTCTCAAGGTCATTTTAGATTTCTCACTTTCCCCTGCATTCACTCCAGCTCAACATTTTGTCAGTTCTACCTTTGATATACTTAAGAATGCATTTTCTTTCTCTGTGATTCCTGCCTTTACCCTATGTTAAACCCTCATCTTTACTTTCCTTCTCTTTTCTTCCTTTCTTCTTTCCCCAGTATACTTTTACACAGCCACAAAAGTATTCTTCTAAAGCATAAGTCAGATCACATTATTCTCTTCAATCATTCTAGGTCCTCCTACTACCTTTAGGATAAACTTTCTGCCATAGCTCTTATTGCTCCAAATTTTATTTATTTGTACCTCATTCACTAGATTATGAAATTCTTTAAGAAAACATGAGATGCACTTTATTTGCCACACTAGTACCCTCACCTGATGCATATTCAGCACTCTGGATAAAAAGTTATTAAAATGGTTTTCTAGACAATTCGCATAAAGAAGGCAGAGCACCAAAGAATCTATGCTTTTGAACTGTGGTGTTGGAGAAGACTCTTGAGAGTCCCCTGGACTGCAAGGAGATCAAACCTGTCAATTCTAAAGGAAATCAGTCCTGAATATTCATGGGAAGGACTGATACTGAAGCTGAAACTCCAATACTTTGGCCACCTGATGCAAAGAGCTGACTCAGGAAAAGACCCAGATGCTGGGAAAGACTGAAGGTAGGAGAAGGGATGGCAGAAGATGAGATGGTTGGATGGCATCACAGACTCAATAGACATGAGTTTGATCAAGCTCTGGGAGATGGTGAAGGACAGGGAAGTCGGGTGTGCTGCAGTCCATGGGGTCACAAAGAGTCAGACACAACTGTGTGACTGTGAACAACTAAATAATTAACAATGATCCTTTATCTCTACTGTCATTCCCTCTCTGTAGCTTCATTAAATCATTTTGTTGAGATGTACATACTTGAGTGTTCTCTATTTTTTATTTTTCTGTTTTGTTTCCTATCCTTGTTTTTCATACATTTCCAATAGGTAATTTACCTAAGTATATGCATTATGGAAACCTCTTCCTCTCCTTTCTGTGAGTTCGGATTTTGACATTCTTTACTGAATCCTAGTGTTACTAATTACAGGCTCTTAGCTATTCAAAACATCAGTATATCAGTAGCACAACCTGGTTGTCTTGGAGATTGTATTTATCTCAAATGCAGCCTATTACATCTCGCTCAAGAAGTTACTAAATTAAATGCCCTATAACATGTTATACTGAATTGATATATTGTCAGGACACTATAACATTGATTTCTCTTAAAGCATGAGATGTAATGAAGGCCTATGATTCATATGTTTCCTTCCCTTTGAGAGGTTATATCTAAATCTATGGTAACTATTGGTATTTAGAAGATTGTTTGTTGCTGGCCAGAACTATTTTAAAAATATTCCTCATACTCACAAACAAGGTTAATTCTATGTGAAAATATACCACATAATATGGAATTAACAGTTATAAATAATATAGACATTTCATATAATACAATATTATAGAAGTCTCTTGCCTGGAAAATCCCATGGACAGAGGAGCCTGGTAGGCTGCAGTCCATGGGGTCGCAAAGAGTTGGACACGTCTGAGCGGCTTCACTTTCACTTTTCACTGTCATGCATTGGAGAAGGCAATGGCAACCCACTAGAGTGTTCCTGCCTGGAGATTCCCAGGGACGGCGGAGCCTGGTTGGCTGCAGTCTATGGGGTCGCACAGAGTTGGACACGACTGAAGCGACTTAGCAGCAGCAGCATCCTGTGTATAGAAACTATATTTTGTGTTTTTGTTTATAAAAAGAGCCTTGCTTGCTTCAGGGCAATGATAATAAATAGCATTTACAAATGTCATATTCTAGATGGCTAGTACAATTTCAAAGTTTTGATTATAATTTATCTTGAAAAATCACCATTTTTCCCCTTGGAAGCAAAATTAATTAGAGGGTCTATAAGCTGATCAGGTTTAAAATATACCAGAAGAATTTCCAAATATTGTTGGAAATATACCAAAACTGAATTTTAAGCTAAACTGACACTTCTTATAATATTGAATTCAGTATCACTAAGATTCAACTGAGATTGTAATTGAGAACAACTTTCCAAAGTGACCTCAGCAACATGGCTGTGAAACAAATCTCTCATTTGTATCCATCCCTCAACAATAATATTTGGCATCCATCCACAGATAAAACTGCATTTCTGAGAACTACAGTATACAGAACCATATGCAACTTGTGTGTAAGATAATAGGCATTCAGACCTTGGTCCCAGCGACAGACACTGCAGTGGTCTATGAAGCAGCTCCAGCCCCTTTTGGCAATGATCTGTGAGCCCCTAGAGAACACTGTGTTAGACAATAACCCAAAGATAAGAGAGGCTTTAGGGAAGTCCCAGCTTCTAACGTAGAAGTTTCAGCACAAAACTGGAGGAAAAGAATGTGTTTGGATGTATTACAGAGGTAATTCCCCCTTCAAGACAGCATGGTTCTCTTCCAAAAGAGATTTTTCTCAGCCTGAAATTTCTCCCACAGGGTGACGTGCAAACACATGAGTGAGTGCCTAACTTCTCTAGCTGTGCAGGACATTGCCAAAGAGACCTATTTCTCTCTCACCCATCCAGAGTACTGAGTCATGAGCTGCATGACTGGGGAGCAGGAAAACCCTGGGTAAGCTACAGATAAGACTCTTGAAGCACATTGAAGGAATGCAGATCCTACTAACTATATTGAGGACTCCTTCAAGAAGCAACTGACAAGTCACGGGGGACTCGGTGCATGCAGATTCCCCAAGCTGGCCCAAAGCATCCAAGCATTCCGTGTGCCTCAGTCATAAACACCTCGACCCTGTGACTGGCTCACTGTGTGCACTCCTGATGGTAAGCAAAAGCAATCTTTAGCAGGTAGATGGATATGGGACACATGCAGAAAGCCAGACCAAATCTGTGAGCTAGAAAGAGAACACAAATTTGAGCTTTAGAGCCACCATTGGAAAAGCAAAAAGGCGGCTCTCAGCACCCAGTCTGGTATGTTGCAGAGTTGAGAGAAAGCATACGGTCTTAAGAATTTTACCACAAAAGGAAGTAGGAAATGTGCAACATACATAAAAGATCTGAGAAAGATTCAGTATGCCTAGCAGGACTCAAGAAATGCAGCTTCTCCCAAAGTCAACTAGTAAAGACTGGTGGAGGTGTCTGCTACTACTTATGAACAAGTTTAACCAAGAGGTGAACCGTATGGACTTTGCAGGTGGCTCAATGGTAAAGAATCTGCCTGCCAATGCAGGAGAGGCAGGAGATGAGGTTTTGATCCCTGGGTCAGGAAGATCCCCTGAAGGAGGAAATGGTAACCCACTCTAGTATTCTTGTCACAAAATTTGCATAGACAGAGGAACCTGGTGGGCTACAGTCTGTGGGATCACAAAGAGTTGGACATAACTGAGCAACTAAGCACACACATGAAAGATGCATACACTGAAAACTACAAGACTTGGACAAAAGAAATGGAAGAAGACACAAATAAAAGGAGAAATATTCTGTGTTCGGGGATTGGAAGAAGTAATATTGTTAAAATGCCCATACTGTTCAAAGCCATCTGCAGAATCTATGCAATCCCTATCAAAATTCCAATGTCATTTTTCACAGAAATAGAAAATACTGTCCTAAAATTTATATGGAACCACAAAAGAGCCCAGTTAAAGCAATTCTGAGAAAGGAGAACAAAGCCAGAGGTATCACATTTCCTTATTTCAAAACATACTACAAAGGTGTGTGTGTATTTGTGTGTGTGTATATATACATAGAAAAAAAGGCAGTTAAGTCGCTCAGTCATCTTCCACTGACTGTAGCCTGCCAGGTTCCTCAGTCCATGGAATTTTCCAGCAAGGATACTGGAGGGGGTTGCCATTTCCTTCTCTAGGGGATTTTCCTACATATATGTGTGTGTGTGCTAAATCACTTCAGTTATGTCCAACTCTTTGTGACCCTATGGACCATAGTCCACCAGCTCCCATGTGTGTGCGTCTGTGTGTGTGTGTGTGTGTGCCCAGTTGTGTCCAGCTTTTTGCAACTCCATGAGAACTATAGCCCACCAGGCTTCACAATCCATGGAATTTTACAGGCAAAAGTACTGGAATGGGTTGTCATTTCCTTCCCCAGGGAATCTTCCTGATCCAGAGATCTAATCTGTGTCTCTTGCATCTTCTGCATTGTCAGGTACATTCTTTACCAACATGCCACCTTGGAAATCCCTATCTATGTATCTATTTTTATGCCAGTATTAACAAATACAGAATAGTACTGGTATAAAAATAGACATATAGATATTAATCAGAGCAAAATCAAGAGCCCCAGAAATAAACTATCATGTATGCAGTCAACAAATATTTGATAAGAGAGTCTAGAATACACTGTGGGGAAAGGATAGTCTTTCATGGATAATGCTGGGAAAACTGAATAACTACATGCCAAAGAATGAAACGGGATACTTTTCTTACACCATTCACAAAAATTTACTTGAAATTGATTAAAAACTTAAACATAAGACCTGAAGCCATACACTTTCCTAGAAGAAAATGTAGAGTAAATCTCCTGGACATTGATCTTGGCATTTTTTTTTATATGATACCAAAAGCACAGCAACAAAAGCAAAAATAACTAAGTAGGATTACATTAAATGAAAAAGCTTCTAAACATCAAAAGAAATATCAATCCAATGAAAAAGCAACCTACAAGATGGGAGAAAATTTTACATATTACATACCTAATAAGGGGTTTATATTTGAAATGTGTATATGAGAATTCACACAAACCCATAGACCAAACTCCAGGAGAGAGTGAAAGACAGAGGCATCTGGCATGCTGCTGTCCATGAGATCACAAAGAGTCGACACAACTTAGTGAATGAACAAAAACAATAACACAGCTAATAAACCAAATAACTTAACTGAAAAACAGGCATGGAAACTGAATAAGATTTTTTCTTCAAAGAAGACATAGAAATGGCTCACAGAATCAAAAAGAGATGCTTCTATCACTAGTCATTAGAGAAATGCAAATCAAAAAACCACAGTGAGAGTTCACCTTACCTCTGCTGGAAAGGCTATGATGAAAAAGACAGGAAATAATAAGTGTTGATGAGGATGTAGAAAAAGGGAACCATTGTTAGTGGTTTTCAAAGGCACCATTGAAAACACAATGGTAGTTCTTCAAAAAAATTAAAAATAGACCTGCACATGATCCAGTAGTCCATTTCTTGGCATATACCCAAAGGAAATGAAATCAGGATCTCAAAGAGATACCTTCACTACCATGTTCACTGAAGCATTATTCAGTATAGCCAAGATATGGAAACAGCCCTAGTGTCTATCTAAATATAAACAGACAAAGAAGAATGGTACACAGATACACACCTACACACACATACATACCCACAGTGGAGTATTCTTCAGTTGCTAGAAAGAATAAAATCATAAAATCATGTTATTTGCAACAACATGGATGGACCTCAAAGGTATTATACTAAATGAATCAAGTCAGTCTTAGAAAGGAAAATAGTCTATTAATGTCACTTATGTGGAATCTAAAAAAGCTAAATTCATAGAGTGAAAAAGCTGGTTTAACATTCAACATTCAAAAAACTAAAATCATGGCATCCAGTCCTATCACTTCATAGCCAATAGATGGGAAAACAGTGGAAACAGTGACAGGCTTTATTTTCTTGGGCTCCAAAATCACTGCAGATGGTGACTGCAGCCATGAAATTAAAAGACACTTGCTCCTTGGAAGAAAAAGCTATGATAAACCTAAACAGCATATTAAAAAGTAAAGACCTTTCTTTGCCAACAAAGGTCCATCTTGTCAAAGCTATGGTTTTTCCAGTAGTCATGTATGGATGTAAGAGTTGGACTATAAAGAAAGCTGAGCACCGAAGAATTGATGCTTTTGAACTGTGGTGCTGGAGAAGACTCTTGAGAGTCCCTTGGACTGCAAGGAGGTTCAACCAGTTCATTCTAAAGGAAATCAGTCCTGAATATTCATTGGAACTATTGATGCTGAAGTTGAAACTCCAATACTTTGGCCACCAGATGCAAAGAACTGACTCATTGGAAAAGACCCTGATGATGGAAAAGTTTGAAGGCAGGAGGAGAAGGGAATGACAGAAGTTGAGAGGATGGCATCACCGACTTGATAAATATGAGTTTGAGCAAGTTGTGGGAGTTGGTAAAGGACAGGGAGGGCTGGCATGCTGTAGTCCATGGGATTGAAAAGAGTCAGACACAACTAAGCAACTGAACTGAACCTCAGTTGGTGTGGAATCTGCCAGCAGTGCAGGAGATGTGCATCTCTTTATCAGGAAGATCCCCTAGAGAAGGAAATGGAAACCCACTCCAGTGTTCTTGCCTGGAGAATCCCATTGACAGAGGTACCTGGTGAGCTGTAGTCCATGAGATCACAAGAGTTGGACATGACTGAACGACTAACCCACCACCATAGAAACAGAATAGGAAGCAAATGAAGAGGTACTGGTCAAAGGATACATACTTCCAGTTATAAGATTAGTAAGTTCTAAGGATCGAACTTATCACAAAATAGTGACTATGGTTAACTATACCACATTAAACACTTGAAAGTTGCTCAGAGTAGATCTTACATTTTCACACTTCAAATAAGAAATGGTAATTACGTGAGGTCATGGAGGCGTTAACTAACCTTAGCATAGTAATCATTTCACAATATATAAGTGTATCAAATAATCACATTGCAAACCTTGAACTTATACAATGTTACACATCAATTAATCTCAAAAAAAGCTGTTAAAAGAGATTAATGAAATTTTCCCTTGAGATACTAAAATAATATGCATTTTGTTCAAATAAATATGTTCTAAAAGTCAAGTGCACATTTTGTTCTTTATGTGAGGCCATGTCAATACTTGAGGTTTATAGTTAATCAGCACAAATTGTCACCGTTTTGAAAATTGTCTAGCTGCCTACATTCTTTACATATTTAGGTGACTTTTATTTATTTATTTTTTTTATTAGTTTTGCCAGACAATGACATGATATCACCTTAGGTGACTTTTAAATGGCATATTTGATTTTAAAGTTCTAGTCCTTTTGCACAATCATAGCAAAAAAAAAAAAAGTCTTTCATTTTGCCAAATAATAAGAGGTCATTCTTGATACTATTAAATTAATTAGAGGTGTTCTTCATGTATGTGTACATGTGTGGAAATATATAGATACATGCAAAACATGGAGGACTGCAATAAAAATGAATATATAATTAATAGAAAGGTAAATACTGCATGAATATTTGTTACCTGTCTACCCCATATTCTCTCCAAAATTTGATGTTTGTTTTTATCCTTCATCCACCCCAAATTGCCCAATTTCACTAAATCATTTAGAATTTTTCATAACTAAGAGAAATATACTACATGGGAATCATAGGTTAAAATTTATAATATTTTTAAATTTACAGTAATTTAAAACTTCTTTTAGAGGAATTATCTCTAGTGTAGCCCTAAATAGCCCTTCATAGTACTTCACAAATACACCATCTGTGTTTTATATTTGGAGAAAATGTTGAATTTTTTTAATCAAAGTCATATGGCTAGAGAGTGTTCCACAGCATAAATCTTACAAAACAATATCTTTCCATTTCCACAAATAGAAATTAAAAGATCATAATTCTACAAATTCAAAAACTAAATAGTTTATATAACCATAAAAAATTTTATACCACTATAGCTTCATATCTCCTTTTTCCTAGAAGAGCTTGCCAGAGCAGCATATCTGAATAATTATTTTCAAAATATATCTTAATATCTATACTAAAAGGTAGATAAAGAATATATATAAGCAATTTAATAAAAAAGGAATACAAACAACTCATTAACATTAGAAAAAATTTAACTTCACATAATAAAAAAATAAATGCAAATTCAAATAAAAGAGGCAATGTGTTAGTAACATTTTAGAAAAACATGCAGTTCTATATAGGACTGATAGAATTTCAAATTAATAAGAAGCTTTGTACAGGACAATTTGACAATAAAGAAAATAATACACATGTATTCCTTTTGATTCAAAAATTCAATGTTTCAGAATTTATCCTAAGAAAACAATCATGTTTACATGCAAAGATTTAGTGTCAAATATGTCCTTAGATTTTAACAACCCAAGAATTCAATAACAGAACACTGGCCAATTAGTTATTTAATACTATAGTATTACAGACATTAAAATATGTTGTAGGAGAATAAATAATGCTATTGGGAATATTTATGGTATATAACATAGTTAATAAAAAAGTAGATTGAAATTGTATGTATAATATGATCTGGTTTGGAGGCAATATACTTTTGTAACTAAAACCCCAGTTTAGAGTCAGATAAATGAACTTCAGTTTGGGCTATACCATTTACTGGTTGTGTAACCTTTAGAGTGTTACTTTAAACTTTCTTAAACTCAGTTCACTTATCTATAAATTGGGCTTAAGAAATCTCTACTTTCAAGAAATCTCTACTTTGTTTCTAACCAAACAGTCATCAAAATTTTTTAAGTGATGGTTTCTGAGTGGTGGGGTTATAGATAGTTATTTTGCTTATTCCTGAATTTTCCTTCAGTGGTTTAACACAGCTTTCATAAGAAAAATATAAAATAACATAGGTCAGGTTAGGCCAGGGATTGTAGCAGTAATATTCAAACCCTGAAATCTCAATGGCTTGCTTCTCATTTCTGCAGGTAGCTCTCCAGGGACACACATGCCAAGCAGCAATGAGAATGTGTTTACATCATGAACTTGCATGTGCTTTCAAGATCTCCATCAAAAGGAATTAAGCTGAAAGGCTGTCTATGTCTTTTACTGCCTCAGCCTAGAAGTGATACATGTCCCTTCTACTCTTAATTCATTGGCCAAATGAATCACTTGGTCTTTCCCATCTACAAGAAGGCTGGAGAGTGTAGAGGAGAAACTGGATATGCGATAAGGATTAAATGTCTCTCCCACAGAAAGTGATAACTAAACGAAAACTAAATAAATAAATTTTACTAAATTCAGAAGTACTTTTCAAAGTTCACTTGGCAATTTTGATTTCTCTCATGTTTCCAGTAGAGTACTAATTACATTTCTTTAACTTTTTCCCTAGACAGTCCTTCCCTAATAACTATGGCTGGAGAACAGAGTTAAACTGGCCACAAAGAGAGACTTACAGTCAATAAACATCTCTGGACTCAGTGTCCTTATTTGTAAAATAAGTTAGCTGAATTTTTTCTAAATGTCCTATCCAGATAAAAACACATCATCTTCTCAAATCAGCACTCCTGTCAGCTGACAGCTTTGCTTTTACTCTAACTTCTATTTATTAAAGCAATTACATCTTTTCATTGGTAACAATATTGCCATAAACCCAAATTAAATGTCATGTGATATTTATTTTTGCAGTTTTCTCATAGAATTCTATAAAAAAAAATAAATATAATCTCAGAATGAATTACAATTCCATATCAGCTTAGCTCTTTTCAGCAAATCAAGCCTCTTGGGAGTATGTGAAACAGGGTGAAATGTATACTTTTGAGTAACTGATGCTTACAACTACCCTCTGAGGTAAGTATGATAGTAGGAAACCTAAAGGTAATATTCACAGTTAGTAAGTCATCAAAGTAGGTTTTGAACTAACTCAGGTACTCAGCCAGGCTTATGACATTTTTGTACTCAATCTTCCCAGAATAAAGTTGCAGATGCTGGGAAAGATTGAAGGCAAGAGGAGAAGGGGACGACAGAGGATGAGATGGTTGGATGGTATCACTGACTCAATGGACATGAGTTTGAGTAAACTCCAGGAGTTGGTGATAGACAGGGAGGCCTGGTGTGCTGCAGTCCATGGGGTCTCAAAGAGTCAGACACGACTGAGAAACTGAATTGATCTGAAACTTATACCTTTAATCTCTTAGGGTTCTTTTTGTCTGGCCCTGAAAAGTAAATTGACCAAAGCATGCAAATCTATTTAATACAAGTTTTACTTGACATAGTAGTCTTCATAAGGAATGAAAACCCAAATAAATGACAAAAGCTACTTGCTTTTATATTAGGCTAAACAAAGAAAGACAGTTTTGAAAAAATGAAAAAACTATGTGGAGAAGCTAAATAAAAATATGAATTATTTTAACAAAATCTGCATAGAATTCAGTCATTGCATCTTCTCATCCTTGATGATAAGGCTGTTACATGTATTCTGGTATAAAGAGGACATCTTTCATACAAGGAATTTCATCTCATGCTTTTAAGAAAAAAAAGGAGCATTTTTCTTTCATTTGTTGTTTTTCAAGTGCCTTTAACTCAAAATAGTCAATATGCCACAATGGCATATTGTGGTGTGGCATGCTCTGAACTCTTTCAGGGTCAAGTTAGAAGAGAAATATTGTTGTTTCATTTTAATTAAAACACAGAGACTTGGGAACTCGCCTCAACCATTCTGAGAAAAACTAGGTCATGTTACTATAGACTCTTACTCAGAAGAACCTAAGAAAACTGCAGTGTGGGGGTAGCTGCAAAAGGCAATGGTAAGGCCTGCACCTCCAGGTTATTTTAATTTTTAGTAAATGAGTTCATTATTAAAAATACAGTATTATATGTGTCTTCTCCAAGGACAAGGACCATATCTATATCACTAACTGATCTTATAAGCTACTAGTGCTTAACCCCTTAAGACCATTAGAAGAAATGAACTCTATAGGGTTTATTCCAATTTTTCCCAGCAGAACTCAGTGAAATTTCTAGTAAACAACTCAATTTTTACATAACAAATCCTAAATATAGCTTTCTAACGTGAAATTTATGAGTTTTGTCACCAGAGGCAGAGGGAAAAAAATCAAAACTATGGGGCATCATCCAAAGTTGTGTTGTTCATAGGGATATAAAAAAGCAAAGCCATACACTAATTAAATGAAAAATATTCTCCTCTGAGAGAAAGCAGATTGGAATATTGGCAAAACTCCTATGTTATGTGATTATGGGATGTCACATAATATCACTGTTTTTGAGTGTTGAAAATTATACTACTAGATATCTCACTTTACATTTGAATAAAACCACTAATGTTAATATTATTTAATAGCTCTTGGTATAAGTGGGGTAGATATGAAGAAGAAGTACTTGCCTAACATTTTAGATGCTTCTGAAAGCCCATACTGTGGAAGAAGACTTTTCTTTTTGTTGTTGTTTCTGTTCTTGTTGTTGTTTAGCTAACAACTGTATTATAAATCATGATACAGACTATGAAATGTGCACTGAAATAATACTGATAAGTCAGTTATGTGCTAACAAAGCCAGGTGTTATCCAATGAATAATAAAGGACTGTGTCAGAATGTTAATCCTTAAATTACTGTTTTAGTCAACAATATATGCTTTCTGATATTAGTTTAGTATTGAACAAATGATAAAATAAAGAAGATGATAAAACCAAATCCATTTAATATAAACTTCTCAGGAACTGTGCAAAACAATAAAGATGGTAAATCAAACATGAGACATGCAGCATCCAAGCAGAATGGTACACTCAAGAGTTTGTGAAATGAGTAGCAAATGATGAAAACATTTCATCGTGATGGTGATCATTCTGGTAAGAACCATTTTCATATTTCAGTTGGCTTGCTCAGTGAGCTATATCACTAATACAGCAATACCTTAAACAATTTCAAGTTATAACTTAAGGGCTAAAATAGCAAAAGTTTTTATTTAATATGTAATATAATAAGGTATCTAAAGAAAATTGATCTGTGAGGCAAATGCTTTAATCATCTAGGTTTGACTCCCAACAGTAGTGATTTTCTATACTTATTAGTGGGGGCTTCCCCTGTGACTCAGTGGTAAAGAATCCGCCTGCAATGCAGGAGCTGCAAGAGAGACAGGTTTGATACTTGGATTGGGAAGATCCCGTGGACGAGGGCATGACAGCCCATTCCAGTATTCTTGCCTGGAGAATTCCATGGACAAAGGAGCCTGGAGGGCTACAGTCCATGGGGTCACAAAGAGTCAGACACAACTGAAGTGGCTTGGCATACTTATTAGTGAAAGAAAGCAACAACAGTTTGGGGCAATGTATAAACCATATTCAACATAGGAATATGCTTCTAAGTTGTCTATACCTGAGGAATAAATTGAGGATCCATTTGCTTCTCAAATTAATAACATTTGGAAGGTTAAATACCTTCCATATTTTAATGTGGTATGTGTGTTGACATTAATACTATATTCAGTGAGAAATCTGTCCACAATGTCAGGTTGGTGTTTAATCTGAAAACATGCAGGACCACCTAACAGAACCGTGAGGCACTTGCTGACATTCTCAAAGGCCTATAAAAATGAATTATAATTCTCTAACATAAAAGAAAGAACTTAAGAAAAAAACAACACCTAAATTTAAGACTGACTCAAGGTATATATCACTGAGCAGAAATAGATACAGCTGTGAAATTTTGCAGACAATTTCATCCTTCTTAATAATTTATTACTTTTAAATATTGAATTTTATTACATAAACACTTTTCTCTGAGCTTTATATAGAGTTGATAGTCTCTATATACACTAAAAGCCCAGATTTTGAGGAAAACAGAAATATAAATAGCTTGGCTGAAGCACTACCACATTTTTTTGGCTCCAAAAAAAAAAATGTTATTTTTAGCAGAATGCAGTTAAATGCCCTCCGTAACCCATTACTCTGGTGACTAACTTTCCACATTTAATGTGTTTACTCAATTCCCGAGCTAGAGATTACAAATTCTCTTAGACTTTTCTTGAAATTTCCATTCACCTCCTGACAAGCTGAAGACAGTAATCAGAATCTGATTAATGTTTCCTCATGGGGAAAAGTTAAGGAGAGCATGCTGACCCAAGCTGGAAAGAATTGTTCCTTTCCAGAAGACACTCAGATTTGAAAAGACAAAACAGCAGAATCTTTCTAGTCTATGAAGTAATTCCTCCTTAGTAATTAGTTCAAAGTATGTTTAATTTAATCTTTTAAAGGTGTGTTGACAATGTGAATTATTTTAATGATTAGGAGGAATACTTTCACAAAAAACCATTTTTAATTTAATAAACAACCATCCACAGCAAACAGATGTCATCAAATCAAATAATCCTCACATTACCTAACAACTCAAATAGAAAGCCAGGCAACTTATTGTTAACCATCTTAATATATCTAAGGACACTTCAGGCTCCTGCTGGAATAATAATATTTTGTGGTTACAGCTTCCATTTTTCTCCTGGTGTGATAGTGAGTTTAACTGTTTATATGAGCCAATGCAAGGGGAAGTGCTTATCTTACCACATTACATTTTATTCTAAGGTCTCACCAAATAGACCCACAGATGTTTTACAATGTAAAGAAATTTTCAACTGAAGCACCCTGTGATGACTCTGATTAGGGAGATAAAGACACACAAATATCAAATAACCAAGTAAATTAGTTGAACAAAACTTCCATGTTTTGAAAGAATAAGTTCCTAAGAACTGGACAAAGAGCTGGATTTCTGAGGGTCAAATACATTCAACTTCCTTCTCTACTTTGTTCTACTACCTTAAAAAAAAAAAGAAAAACAGAGAGAAAGCTAAACTAAAATTTATTTTCCTTATTTGGCTTTCTTACAACTGTCAAAACAAAATGAAATCTTTTCTATTCAAAAGGAGATTGCTTTTACTCCTAACACTGAGGGGTTTATTGCTCTTTCCATCCCCCCATGTTTTCACAGGGCATTGACTGTGGGTCACCTCCCTGATTCTGCTTGCTGTGTGCAGGCATTTTGACCTACACAAATCCAAGGTTAGGCCAGCAGGCTAGACAGAAGCTAAACTATTCCAGCCACACAATGGGATTCCCTATTGCTTTATTCAATCTAAACCCATCCTATCTGGCCCTCTTAGGGCTATATTCTCTCAGATCAACATAATTTATTTCCAGGACTTTTAATTTTTTTATATCTTATCCTCTTCTCAAGGCTTCCACACGCTGTGAACTTCATTCACTGCTTATTCTTTTCTAAACCCACCCTCAGAAGAAAGCAACAATACAGTCCCCTCAAGTTCCATGGGTGAAAGATTAGACAGAAGAAAAGGCCACTGAGAAAGATGCAGCCTAGCCCTTCAAGCCAGTCCAGTGCTCATAGGACAAAGGGAATGCAAGTCTCACGCTACTAGGAGGCATTGCTTTCCTCTGGCACTTTGGCAAAAAAAAAAAAAAAATAAGAAGAAATAGACTATAAAGAATCTTTGTGGAGGGGAGGAAGTGAGGAAAGTCTTTTACATTTGTGTTATCTACAGACTTCATTGCAATTAATTCAGCTTTGTTCCTGAAAAAGCTTTCGATATACCAAACACGAAGCTCTTGGTGTTTTCTTTGTTCAAGGTTAACTTTCTACAAGTCTGGTTTCCGCCCACTCACCCTGCTCTGCCACCAAGCTTTGGCATATAAAGCATTCCAAAGGAAAATAAAATGAAATGAAATAAAGCCTCTGCTGTCTGCTCTCAAGCTTGTCCCACTGGCATTTTAAAGCAATATTCAACTCTCCTATAGATGCAATTTTCTATCAGTTATTCTGCCCCAGGGTAGAACACCAAGTGCAATGAGAGGAAGGGGAGAGAAGTCTGCCTGGAATCACCTCTGTACTAATATCTGTCAAGGTTCACTTACCAGAATCTCTTCCTCCTTATGCTGCAAGGACTTTTTTTTTTTTTTTTAACCCGTCTGCAAACCTGACATGAAGCCAAAAACTCCCAGTGAGGAAATATTTTCACTTAACTGTTCAAAGGTCAGACAAAATGTGGTAAGGGCATTTTATTTCTCAATGCATATTAATCTCAGTTTCGCTTGCCCATAGAGCAGAGCCGTTTGAAAAGCAGTGGAAGCCAGTGCAGCATCTTAATGCAGATTCCTGATGGGCATGGTTACTGTGGGGCCATAATGGCCTGCGTGGTCAATGGCAGAATTACACAGCTCAGAGAATTTAGCCACAACCTGTGGTGCCATTGTCTTCCTATGGTGTCTTCTCAGGCTTTTAGTGGAAGTAATCCATTAAGTGGCTAATTTTAAGTGAGGAGCTATATCTAACCTTAGCCCAATATAAGTATTCCAGTAACCATTTTACAATTTGCATCTGTGAAATGTGGACAAAATTAATAAACACAGAATGATGGGTGAAATGTCCAGGGAAGAAGTTGCTTATGTTTTTCTTTCAGTTAGTTTAAAAACGAACAAAAAGAAACCCTATTTTAAAGCCATTTATCTTCTTTTCTGGGATAACATATTCTTACTTTTCCAAAAATCTATTTGGCGTTTACTACATTAGATCTATTACTGTGTCCTCCTTAAATTTAACCTTCATCATATGTAGTATCCTTTTATTTAAAAGCTGTTATTTCCTTTATTATGAGCAGTAGGGAATTTGATTATTCGTGTTAGTGATTAAATTGCCAAATCAGATCCAACCCAAAGAACAGTCTCCAGCCACCACTGGTTGAGAATGAATCCTGGGCAGAACTTCAATAATAAAGGACTTCAGCATATAAAAAGGGTATAAAGGTGTATAACAACAGAAGATCCATTTCAGTACTAGGACAAAAGTTTGTTTCCCTCCCACCATCCTCCAGCTACTTAAGTCAAGCCCCCCCCCACCCCCAACTTGGTGCCATGGTACAGAAAAGAAACAGACTTGTGTTAAGATGCAAGCATTTATACTTATGTGGCCACTGAAATTCCTTTAGCACTTTGAGGTTATGCTATTTTTACACAATATGTGGAGCTGCTTTTCGAACTCTTAGATAAAACTTTTACATTAACAGCTACTGTTGACAGTCTATCCCTAAGGCAAAGAAGGATGGAAAGATTTTTTTGTTTAAATCTTGCTGTTAAATCATGGGAGCCAGCTGAGCTCTTGGAGGAAAAACTAAGGAAATAGTAGAGCAAGAAAAGTAATCATTTTAAATTGATATCCCTTTATAAACTTAACTAAACCTGCTTTTATCACACATTAAAAGTGGAATACAGTAGTAAGTTGTTTTCATTCCACTATTTGAAATATATAGAAGTCTTTCAAATGGCAGTTGAGTCAAACATACTTAATGTAAGTTGTCTGGGTGTCTATTTTTTTTTTTTAAAGACTTTGAAAAAGGGTAAAGCAATGTCTATTATATATAACTTCTATTTTATCTTAAGAAACACTTTAAATTCATGGCTCAATTTGTCCCTAGAGCAAAAACATGAAACACTGTTTATTACCTGCAGATTTTAAGTTCTGATTTTGTCTCTTCTAGAAGAAAATTAGTAACTCAATATTATTATTATTAGCAGCAGCAGCTATAGCAATGTGCACTATGAAATTACAGGTTCTAAATTTTATTCTTGTCTTCTAAGTGCTAATATAAAAAGGAGGGGGGAAAAGTAAGAGAAACTAATATACCCTGGTTAAAATGGAATGCTCAAGTGTGACATATAACATAGAAGGGCTTCTTCTCATGTTTACCAGCCATCAAAATTGAAGAAGACTTAGTCAAAGAGCTAGATCTGAAGTATACCACAGTTTCTTTTCTAAATGACTCCCTTTCTTGGTCATTATATTTAATTTATAAAAGGAGATGACTCTTACTAGCTTAGATTAATTGCATCTTTAAAAATATTTGCTTACTGATTTATGCCATTCAAAATTGAATTCACTGTGAGAATTGATTCCATGACTTTTAGATATCAGGGGCTTGCTCGTGTCTATGTAGGACATAAAAATATTAAACAAGTTTCATTCATTGAAACAATTGGCTTTTTAATAACCTTGAATTATTGTGCTGTTTTTTAAATATAATATCAGATTATTTAGCTTTAATTTTTAATGATGAATGAATGTTTCCAATGACTAAAATAATGAAGATATTTTGAACTGTGGATCTGGAAATTTTACTGTATGTAAATTTTGATGTAGCACAAAGATTTTCCCCAGTATTTTGTAGCAGACCTAAGTTGCTTGACCTGCCTGGGTCTGTCTCACTTGGCTAGAGATGACCTGTCAAATCCATCAATCTAGTCCATCCACTGATTGGAATAGATTACTGAGCTGACGGATCACCAGGATTAGGCCCATCTTTCTGCAAAAGACTCTAATCATGATGAGAGGTTATTGTTGCCTGGAAGCTCAAAAGAGACAAACTACATTGCATACAAGGATCAACTGGAGCTGTTTGTAATGCAACAGACATTGAAAAACAGAATGAGTCATGGCATGTACCACAAAGCCCAATGAACATCAGAAAGGTATGTTCAACTCTCATAAAAAGTACGCTGGAACGTTCAAGTAAAATAATGTTTATATGAAATGTTTCCAAATAAACTATATCTTTTTCTGAAACAATGCTTAACTGAAATTCAATGTTTTATTTTCAGCTTTTATACAGAGAATGCAATACTTTAAAGGCAGTGTTTTAATTTGATTTGAAATGTAAATTATATTATCTACTCATAAAAAAGGATATATAAATATCCATATATATATAATAAGTATATAATAATTATTTGAACATTGTGAACTTAGGCTTGGAAAAACTAATATTGTTGGGATTTTACCAGGTTAAGAGCCAATGACAGAAACTTGTCATAAAACCAGCCTTGCTGAATGTTTTAACATGGAATGTATGATTCAGCTCTTTTAAGGATATATTACTTGAATAAATTATACCAGCACTAAAATGCATGACATGGAAACTTAAAAATACATTTTCCCTGAACTGTTATTAATGTGACATTCTTCTTTCTCTCTGACCTCTAGAAAATTGACTTTTTATTATGTACTACATATCTGTTTTCTTTTAGCTCATGAATGAAATAGGACCATGTTTTAAAATAAATTCAGTTATACAGCAAGGCCTGTGTACCCTAATTGAAAGAACATGTAAAATATGACAAGTCCATATAGAGATGTGACCTCTCAAATGTACAGAACATTACTGGTAAGTAACATCTTCCTGAACAATGTACTCTGATGATAGAAAAGCCAAAATGATATTTTCCATCCCATGGCATACATTAATAGAAAGGGATTCTGCTAGGTACAGGATTATAGAACGGTATTTACTCTCAACACAAAACCCTAATCTTTCCAGTCATTAAAGAATACCAACTTTCCTTGTACAGTAGATATTTAGGCATTATAAAAGTTAAATGTACTTTTCATATTCATCTGTGGACTGTAATTTCTAAGTTTTAACATTCTGATATTAAAGATATTGTGAAATATAATGAACATAACCTAGTTTTGAGTTTGTTAGATATACTCTAGGACCTTTACATATATGTTTTCAAAGTCACTCTTCCTGAAGTCTTGTGAAGTAGATATTACTACCTTTATTTCATAATCTGGAAACCAAGGCTCAGAACATTTGTGCACAATCAGATAACTGGTGAAGAGGAGTTAAAATTCAGGTTAGTTGAATTTAACTGGATGGAAAGAGCCAAATTAGAAAGTTAGAATGATTTTCCTCCATGCTTTCAGAGACACTATTTTTATATGAGAATGAATGTGCCTGTTCAATAGGTATTATTATAAGAAGAAAGTTAAATTACACTTATTTAATACTGTGGTCTTGCCTTATTTTGCACATATGATACTATATTGTGATTGGCTGCATGTCAATTTCTCCCTTAAAATCTATGATGAAATTGTTATACTCTTCAAAATGACTTGGATTGCATCTTGTTCATTTTTGTATCCCCAGCACCTAACAAAATGCCTGATTTTCAGAAAAGAATACCTGCAGGAACAGATGAATTACTGCATCAAAACACAACTCTTTCATCTTAAAAGACTGAAAAGGAGACTTAGAAAAGAATCCAATCCAAAATTAATTCCAGAAATGGTAATGAGAAATTAATCACAGAATAGTGACCACAAAGTTTCCTAGCTTTCCAGGTTTATACATCTCTATTCTATTCTTGCCAGGTTTATGTCATCTGAATTCTGATTACACATTCTCATACACAAAGCACTATTCATATCACTGCATTTTATTTTCTGAGGTTATATCTGATATATATAACAAATAACAATCACTTTAAGGTTTTTCATAGATTTAAGAATTTACTTGCTTACTGGTCCACATGCATTCTTACTGAACACTTCCCCAGGTAACACGAACTAGGGAGATATATATGAATAAAATATGATTCTTACTAATTATAATCTTATAGTTTTGCCATTGGAATAGCCTGCAAAACCATAATTCAAAGGTTTTAGTGCTACAGAAGTAAGTTCAAGGAGCTAAGGAAGAGTGGAAGAGGGAACAATCAGAGAAGATATGTAAAATGGATCTTGTGGGTAAAATGTGAATTTATCAAAAGAAATGGACTAAGTCGGACATTCTAGGAAAAAGATTAAAGACATTTAGGGTTAACCTCATATGAGTAGCCATAAGAGGCTAACTGAATATGTGGACATATCCCAATACAAATGGCACAGCATTGTCTGGAATGTTTTGAAATAGCCCAGACTGTCTTGCTGGGGCTTCTCTGCCCTTGGAATGGGGTATCTCCATATCCAAGGGAAGGTATGACCTAAATCAAATCCCTTACAGTTATATAGTGGACGTGATAAATAGATTCAAGGGATTAGATCTGATAGACAGAGTGCCTGAAGAACTACGGACGAGGTTCATGGCATTGTAGAGGAGGCAATGATCAAGAGCATCCCTAAGAAAAAGAAATGCAAAAAGGCAAAATGGCTGTCTGAGGAGGTCTTACAAATAACTATGAAAAGAAGAGAAGTGAAAGGAAAAGGAGAAAAGGAAAGATACATCCATTTGAATGCAGAGTTCCAAAGAATAGCAAGGAGGCATAAAAAAGCCTTCCTCAGACATCAGTGCAAAGAAATAGAGGAAAACAATAAAATGGGAAAGACTAGAGATCTCTTCAAGAAAATTAGAGATACCAAGGGAACTTTTCATGCAAAATGGGCTCAATAAAGGACAGAAATGATATGGACCTAACAGAAGCATAAGATATTAAAAAGAAGTGGTAAGAATACAAAGAAGAACTATATAAAAAAGTTCTTCATGACCCAGATAATCACAATGGTGTGATCACTCACCTAGAGCCAGACATCCTAGAATGCAAAGTCAAGTGGGCCTTAAGAAGCATCACTACAAACAAAGCTAGGGGAGGAGACAGTATTCCAGTTGAGCTGTTTCAAATCCTAAAAGATGATTCTATGAAAGTACTGCATACAATATGACAGAAAAACTGGAAAATTCAGCAGTGGCCACAGGACTGGAAAAGGTCAGTTTTCATTCCAATCCCAAAGAAAGGCAATACCAAAGAACGCTCAAACTACTGCACAGTTGCACTCATCTCACACGCTAGCAAGGTAATGTTCAAAATTCTCCAAAACAGACTTCAACAGTATGTGAACCATGAACTTCAGATGTTCAAGCTGGTTTTAGAAATGGCAGAGGAACCAGAGATAAAATTGCCAGCATCAGGTGAATCATAGCAAAAGCAACAGAGTTCCAGAAAAACATCTACTTCTGCTTTACTGACAATGCCAAAGCCTTTGACTGTGTGGATCACAACAAACTGTTGGAAATTCTTAAAGAGATTGGAATACCAGACCATCTGACCTGCCTCCTGAGAAATCTGTATGCAGGTCAAGAAGCAACAGTTAGAACTGGACATGGAACAACAGACTTGTTCCAAATCAAGAAAGGAGTATGTGAAAGAGGAGAGTGAAAAAGTTGGCTTAAGCTCAACATTCAGAAAACTAAGATCATGGCATCTGGTCCCATACCATGGCAAATAGATGGGGAAACAATGGAAACAGTGAGAGACTTTATTTTGGGGGGCTCCAAAATCACTGCAGATGGTGATTGCAGCCTTGAAATTAAAAGACTCTTGCTCCTTGGAAGAAAAATTATGACCAACCTAGACATTATATTAAAAAGCAGGGACATTACTCTGCCAACAAAGGTCCGTCTAGTCAAAGCTATGGTTTCATTAGTCATGTATGGCTATGAAAGTTGGACTATAAAGAAAGCTGAGCACTGAAGAATTGATGCTTTTGAACTGTGGTGTTGGAGAAGACTCTTGAGAGTCCCTTGAACTGCAAGGAGATCCAACCAGTCCATCTTAAAGGAAATCAGTCCTGAATATTCATTGGAAGGACTGATGCTAAAGCTGAAACTCCAATACTTTGGCCACCTGATGTGAAGAACTGACTCATTTGAAAGTTCCTGATGCTGGGAAAGATTGAAGGTGGGAGGAGAAGGGGATAACAGAGGATGAGATGGTTGGATGGCATCACCAACTTAGTGGACATGAGTCTGAGTTCGTGAGGGACATGGAGGCCTGGTGTGCTGCAGTCCACAAGGTTGCAAAGAGTCGGACACGACTCAGTGACTGAACTGAACTGAACTGAATTGGCTGTACTATTTGATACCTGTCTGCTCTTCTGCTTCTTGACTTCCTTTCCTCTGGCTTTCAGTACTTCAATTTCTCCTGGACTAGCTTCTGACTCTCTTAGCCAAATTTCATTATTGCTATCTCTGTGACCCTACTGTTGCAAAGCCACTTTGATTAGATAAAAATCAATCTATGACCATGGAAACTGGAAACTGGTATAGCACTGTGCTGGATAATGTCCGCTCACCTCCATGTAACAGGCACTATATCTCAGCTGGCCTTTGTCACTTCCCTTTTTGTACCCTGGTTTCGTTACCTGAAAATCATCTGAGAGAATTCTTTTCTTAGATGTTACCTTTTAAAGAGACTTATCCTGAACACTGGAGAAGGTAATGGCACCCCACTCCAGTACTCTTGCCTGGAAAATCCCATGGACGGGAAAATCCCATCCATGGAGCCTGGAAGGCTGAAGTCCATGGTGTCACTAAGAGTTGGACATAATTGAGCAACTTCATTTTCACTTTCATGCACTGGAGAAGGAAATGGCAACCCACTCCAGTGTTCGTGCCTGGAGAATCCCAGGGACGGGGGAGCCTGGTGGGCTGCTGTCTATGGGGTCGCACAGTCGGACAAGACTGAAGCGACAGCAGCAGCAGCAACATCCTGAACACTGCTTTCAATGAGGCCAAGTCCCCTTTCTTCTCATTACACACACATACAACCACAATTCTCCTAACCCTAAACTCTTGGCATATTTTGACTAATGACAGTATCTTTGTTTACCTAGGGGCTCTGGGCCATGCAGAAAAGTCTAACAGTGTGATTTATGGTAGGGACTTTGAGTCATACAGTATCAGCTCAACACCACAGAAGCTGGAGATTAAGGTGCACCATGCGGGCAGTTGACCATGTCTATGTGACTGAACACCTATTGGTGTTCAAGAGTCTGAACACCTGTCTCAAAGGAGCTTTGCTACTTGGCAACACTCTGTGCTTATTACGACATGCCACTTCCAGGAGGAGTTAACCATGTCCCTGACTCCAGTGGGAGTGGACAATTGAAAAATACACATTTATTAATAGAACACTCCTGGACTCTGCCCCATTGTTCCCTTTCCTTTGCTGAATTTAATCTGGATCCTTTCACCATAGTGAAACATAACTGTGAGTATAAAAGCACTCACTGAGTTCTGTGAGTCTTTCTACTGAACTGTCAAATTGAAGGGTATCTTGGGCCCCTTAAATTGCTATTGGTGTCAGAAGTGAGAGTGGTCTTATAGATTGTTCTCTAATTCATCTGTTATGTTCATATTTTATCACAGGTGTCCTTCACTAGAATGTAAACTCTATGAGGTCAAGGATCTTTGTATAGTTTGTTCATTATCTATCCCAAATAATTAGAATTGTGCTCACTGAGAGTAGCTGCTCTAAAAATATTTGTTGAATAATTGAGCTGAAAGTATTCTACTGGCTGACTTATGCCCTGTCTTTTTATTTCTATCATTAAATGACACAGAATTTTATGATTTTGTCACATTACATCATCTAGTTTCCTATTTGAATTTTACAATTCAGGAGTACAAAACAGATAAGAGCCTTCTTTTGATATTTGTAGAGAATGGAGGGGAAAGTTTTAAAGGAGGCTTTTGACTTTTGCAATATTTATGGAAGCTGTGCAAAAGCAGCAGGCTTAAGATAATGCTCTTGACTCCTCTAATTGCCTTTGTCTGACTTGCTAATATCTGAATCTTTCTCCACATCATAATGAATGGACATGAATAAACACATAGTGGCCAATAGGTAAAAGGATCTGTAAGAGAGACTTAGAGAAAGGTAAGCAGGCATATGCACAACTATGTCTTTCTGGCACATAAACAAATATTAACATCTAAAAGGTCACTGAGAATTTTTCCCAAGGAAGATGGATGCTTTGGAAGTCTAGATAGTTTACAATTGTAGTTCTTTGTACAGGGATCTAGCTAAGCAGCTGTATAGAATTTTGAAAGAGGAAATGTGAATTTAAAGCCCAAATCAAAGATGAAACTGTTTACTTGTCTTGGTCTATTGATTGCATAAGTTCATGGCAAGGAGATTTTTTTTAAGCTGTTAATCTTATTCATATTACATCAATAGTGTAAAGGCTGAGAGAGCACCAGAGATGCTTAGAGGCCAATTCTCTACTACATCTAAATTACTCTGCCTAATAAAATGTCACATGTGTGCTTACATATGATACCTGACCTCACCAATGCTGAGTCAATTCATCTGTTTTCAGGTACATTTAAAACAATTTTCAAACATCTATGATCTCAATAATAATTCTTTTTTTTTGGGGGGGGGGGAGGCCTTACTGCCTTGTTGCCATCAAGGAAAAGCTGTAATTGCCTGCCTCAACAAGGCAGGAGACCTGATGCCTCCATTTTTTCTTTTTTTTTTTTTTATTAGTATTGCCAAACAATGACATGATATCACCATGGGTTTACATATGCTCCCCCTCCAGAACCCCCCTCCCTCCTCCCTCCCCCCAGGAAATCTCGTTGCACCAGCCCCGAGCATCATTCCTGGGCTGGCGATTGATTAGACATATGATAATTAACATGTTTCAATGCCATTCTCCCACATCATCCCACCCTTTCCCTCATCCACAGAGTCCACGAGTCTATTCTATACATCTGCGTTCCTTTTGCTGTCTCACATGCTGGATTCTCCTTACCGTCTTTCTAAATTCCATATATATGCGTTAATATACTGTATTGTTGTTTTTGCTTCTGGCTTACTTCACTCTGGATAATGGGCTCCAGTTTCGTCTATCTGAGTAGAACTGATTCAAATGAATTTTTTTTAATGCTGAGTAATATTCCATTGTGTATATGTACCACAGCTAATAATAATTCTAATCAGTTATTTAAATAACACATGGAGATAGAAGCAGTCTAGTTTGACTATTATTATTATCTACACATGACAATGACCAAGAACAAAAATACTGAATCTTTCTTTGGCTTGACACATACGTATTCAATCCCTGCATTTCATTTCTTTGATAATACCGATTTATACCTCATTACTGAGGCTAAAATAGTAAATTCAAAAACATTTTTTACATCAACCTCCTATTTCAACATTTTGATAACAATCCTTTTGATTTTTTTCTTCTAATATTATTTCTAATTATGTGTTCCCTACTCAGACTATTATTTTATGGAAATATTTAATTCACATCACCCTGGATTATTGCCATGGATTCAGATTATTGTGAAGCAGATGTTTTGAGCCTGGTTCCTTTGAGGCAGCCATTTTGGCAGCTGGGAAGTTTTAACATTACCACTCAGAAAAGTTTGAACATGAAACATTTTGAGTCTTCTCAATAAGCACAATTGATAATTAGTGAAAATCAAGCCCCAACCAGAGATGTAATGGCAAGAAAAATAGCGAGTATACAGCATTCTGGTAGAAATGTGGCACATCCATAGTAAACCACTGAAATAACTGGTTGTATTGATACTCCTGAGCCCAACTGGAAGGCAACAAGGCAAGGAGTTAGCAATGAACCAGAAAATGAAGAAAGGATATGTTGACACAGTTGACAGAAAAATCAGGCACTTCTTCCACATCCTAAGATCTGCAACCCATTTTACCTGCCAATAAATCCAGTGAGGCTTTGGAAATAGGCTGGGAGCATAGCCTCCTAGAAAATTCTCTCTTGAGGAGCGGTTTTAACAGTGCTGGTGAAAAAAAAAAAAAGATTTTCACTCCAAAGAATTCTGGTTGGAAGTAAGATAGAATGCAAAATACATACAGACTGCTTATCAGTTCACATTACCTATGGTGTGTCAGAAGATGGGAACTTGCTTAAAAACTCAGGGCTACTGAGTATGGTGGGATAAAAGTCCCAACTATGTTTTAATGCTATTCTCTACTTTTCTTGTCAAGAAGGAAGAACTGAACAAGAGAAAAAGTTAAAGACTGAACAGACATTAGAGAGTTTCATAAAAGAGACAAGCCTTCAAGAAATAAGTTTTGGTGTCAATGATCATGATTTGTACACATAAGGATACTAGGGCCATTTTCCTCTCCCAGAGAGAGAGGGACCATTTTCCAGGGAGCCACGAGTCAGCAAGTACAACAGTCCACAAAACAGAAGCAGCCCAGGAAAGTTTGTTCATGCCAAGACAGAGCAGTGGCACCTTGAAAGCAGTCACTGAAAAGTGTGTATGGGAGATGGAGGAGAAAGTTTGCAAGATCAAAGTCATGTTATGCACTGCTAAAACCTATCCTCAACAGAGAATTATCTAGCAGCCTACGCCCCAAGCCTATCTCCAAAGCCTCACTGGGTTTATTGGCAGGTGAAATGGGTCAGGTTGCTTTAGGTTTATCTTCCTAGGTCAACCATGTGGCCATTTCTACTTTCTGCTTCCTCATTCATTACCCAGAGGACAAAGTACTCTCTGCACTTGAATCATCAGATCTGTCTGGAATTTCTTTTAATTCCAATACCAAGACAGCCTGGGTAAATGTCTAAACATAGGGCTTCCTTTTCAAGAACTCTTTTCACCACTCATTGCTGATCCTACCTCCAACTTTCCCCTAGTTCTGGGGATCTGTCTTAGTTACAGAAACAGGAATCTTTCCTTTGAGTTGCCACATGTTTTCATAGCTTTCAGTTCCCTTGGGTTGTATAATTTTGAAATCTAAACCATGACTCTGTAACAATCTTTTCCTAAGAGATATATGTAGCAAGTTCTGACTCCTGACCAAATGGGAAATAAAACAGGTTTAGAGGAAACATAAAAGGAAAAGCCACTAGTCATTATTTCAGAAGTATTATCCCAAAATAATGCAAGGATCTTCCCGTTAAAAGGAAATTGAAGGCCTCTCCAGTTGTCACAATACAATAAAACTGAAGAGAGCTCTGATGCCACTGAGAATGAAGAAGACATTCAGATTAGAGAGAATGAGAGCTACATCATTTCATCACACACCAAATTTTGTTATCATTCAATAAATACTTAGTGAACACCTAAGTGCCTATTATGTACCAGGTTATAGGCTCTGGGGACACAGCAATGTATTTAAAAAAGGCAAAATAATCCCTGCATTAAATAGAGCTTATATTCTTATGATAGGAGACAAATATTAAGGAACATAAGTAAGTGAAACATAGTATAATAATGTTAAATATTATGAATAAAACAAGCAAGGATGAGAAATAAAACTAAGAAGTCTTAGAGTTTTAGATAGGCAAGTAGAACAAGGTCTCACTTGAAATAAAGATATTTAAATGAAGACATAAAAAATGAGGGAGAAAGTCACGTGGATTATAGCAGGGATGAAATCTAAAGATCACTGCTACTCAATTACACATTGTGCTAAAATTTTTACATGTTTTATCTAACTTTTCTTGATAACATCTTCATGACCCAAATACTATGATGAACTTCATTCACAGATGAGAAGATAATTAGAATAAATTTCTAATTTCACATAGCTAGTTCATGACAGAGTACAAATCTGAACACAGTACTATCTGATATAAAGTCCCTGACTATGTTACTCTGCATGTAGCTTTTTTGCCTCAGAGTCTAGAAAGATGTTCAGTCAATTTCTAAAGAGACTCCTATTTTATTCACTAACTTAACTGAATTCAGATAATTGTGTTTAATATGTCTTTATTGCTCTGTTCATTCACTTTTCAGTTTGCACAAAGTTCATTAAAGATCAGCATCCTTGAAGTGTTTTAATTCTGGCCACCTTCTAGTCTTTCTATTCTTAACTTACCCTGGCCAGGGCCTTGGTTTAATCTACTACTCATCATTGTTTTGAGAGCTAGAGTTTCATGAAGCCTTTGTAATGAAAGACAAGAAAATTGGCTTCCCAATGTTCTCATGATTTTTCATAGAATGAAGTACTGTTATTTTGCTTATATTGATCTGTGTTTCAGCATAATTTCTATGTGTGATTAGATTGAGAGACTCCCCCCCTATGAGGAATGAGTGAAGGAAAGAACAAAAAGAAGAAAATAAAAAATCATTCTAAATTCAGTAGGCAACTATCATTTTTAGAGAAAATTGGAAGGTAGTGACACTGTCTATAAAAATCAACTGTAAAAAATTACAGTTCAATCCAATAGGCTCACAATAAGAATAAAGAAATAGTGGAACCCATTCTAGAATTCTATTTCAACAAAGTTAACTCCTGTCTGAGACCACTGCACATTTTATTTTCATGTATGTTATCTTGGATTCTCATGATTCAATGAATATGATACATCCAGTACATTAAATAGCCTGAACTCAGCAGAACACAAATTTGGAATTGTTATAATTTAAGTCAATCACTGCTTTCTCAGTCCTATGCCTTTTTACATACAAACAGCTAAGAGACAGATCAGCAATTGTATCTCTTAGGAAGATATCCAACCAAGAAATGACTCAATAGTTTTTCCTGCTCGTAGTCATTTCCAATATCTGAGTGGTTCTCTTGAAATTTTCTTTCTTGATTTAGGAGTTCTGCTCAAGTCCAGTGAACAAATGGAGATTATTTAGTATATACTGTCTTCAGATAAAACCACAATTCTGAGACAATAGCAGAAAGCCCATTCAAAACTCTGTAACAAAAATATTAAAATTATTTTGGTTTCAGGTAATGGCAGAGTAGCTTATATCAGAAAACCTTCATACAAATAAAATCTTAAAATTCTAGACAAAATATTATAGAACCACTATTCAAAAGTGCTGGAGACTAGGTAGTATCTAACAGAGTTAGGACACTTGGTAAAAAGTAACTATAGAGGATGAGAGCCATATTTATCTGTTTTATGATTTTTTTTTCTTTTACCCATTAGGAGAGTCTCTAGATCTCCTGAACTAGATGACAGAGCTTCATAGAACATGTAGATTTATTGGGATGAGTGGTCAGAGGTTGGATTTGAAAGCTTCCAGAACAGTATGAAATTGAAAAGGAAATCCTACAAAGAAGGAACTTACAAATAAGAAAATGCAAAATATGAGTACATTCAATGCTGAAGTACTTAGCTAACTCTTGAAATTCATATGCCTAGAGAGAAATCTAAAAGTTACAGGGTAAACAAGAGCTACAAAGTAAAAGGAGCTGATTGGTGATTTCAGAAGTTGCTTGCCACTTGGGACACAGAATTAGAAACCCAATCAACCAGAGTGATAGAGACTTGATAAATACTTTGAGTTATACATAGAAATAATATTAAGATCACAACTTAAAGGTAAAGATCAAATCCTAGAACCAAGAGATATATCCTCGTGCCAAGGGAAAAATTAAAATAAATTCATATGACAAAGTCTAAAACAAAACTTTTCTTTGATCATATGATCTTCCAGTAATTTAACTTCAGACCAATATAAAAATGCAAAGTTCTACAAAGAAAGAAAAATGTAACAGGACTGTATTATACAATGCATTGTCTACAATTACTATTAATCAACTATTACACTACATGCAAAAAAACAAGATATTCAGATATGCATATAACCTCAGATATGCAGATGACACCACCCTTATGGCAGAAAGTAAAAACTAAAGAGCCTCTTGATGAAAGTAAAAGAGGAGAGTGAAAAAATTGGCTTAAAACTCAACATTCAGAAAACTAATATCATGGCATCTGGTCCCATCACTTCATGGCAAATAGATGGGGAAACAGTAGAAACAGTGACAGACTTTATTTTCTTAGGCTCCAAAATCACTGCAGATGGTGACTGCAGCCATGAAATTAAAAGATGTTTGCTCCTTGGAAGAAAAGCTATCACCAACCTAGACAGCATATTAAAAAGCAGAGACATTACTTTGTTCACAAACGTCCTTCTAGTCAAAGCTATGGTTTTTCTAGTAGACATGTACGTTTGTGAGAGTTGGACTATAAAGAAAGCTGAGAACCGAAGAATTGATGCTTTTGAACTGTGATGCTGGAGAAAACTCTTTTGAGTCCCTTGGACTGCAAGGAGATCCAACCAGTACATCTTAAAGGAAATAATTCATGAATATTTGTTGGAAGGACTGATACTGAAGCTGAAACTCTAATACTTTGGCCACCTGATGCAAAGAACTGACTCATTGGAAAAGACCCTGATGCTGGGAAAAATTAAAGGCAGGAGGAGAAGGAGACGACAGAGGATGAGATGGTTGGATGGCATCACCGACTCAATGGACATGAGTTTGAGTAAACTCTGGGAGTTGGTGATGGACAGGGAGGCCTGGCATGTCACAGTCCATAGGGTTGCAATGAGTCGGACACAACTGAGCGAATGAACTGAACTGAACTGAAAGAAACAAGAAAATTTTGCCAATACTAAAAAAAAAGAAATATCTAATAAAAAAAGATCTAAAGATAAACCATTTTTGAAATTAATAGTCAAGAATATCAAAAAATTATTATACATATACTAAAGGCGGCTTGAAAATATTTAGATACAATGAGTAAAAAGATAAAAAAAACTTTGGACATCTATTTAAAATGTAAGGAAAAGTAAATGTGATGGATATCCTTGAACTGAAAAATATAGCTCTTGAAATAAATTTGTTAGATGTGATTAACAGTTAATTGGCTACAAGAGGGAAAAGACTCAATGAACCTAAAGACAGGATATTAGAAGTTATTCAAGTTGAATTCCTGAGAAGAAAAAAGGATTGAAAAGAAATAAATTGGTACCAATGACTTGGGGATGGTATTAAGTGATCTACCATATGTGTAACTAAAGTCTTCGAAAGAGTAAAAGGAGAATGAAACAGAAAAAACATGTGAAGAAACATTGGCCATGATTTTTCCATTTATAATCAAAACAGTAGTTCACGTATTTAGAGGAGCTAAGCAAAATCAAAAAATATAAGCATAAAGAAATCCATAACTAAGCTCTTTAAAGCCAAACTGCTTAAACTGAAGGAAAACAAAAACAAAAACATAAAAGCCTTGGAAAAGAGATACATTATAATCCAGAGAAATATAGTAAGAATGATAACAGATATTATCAGAAATGATGGAAGCCTATGAACAACAGAATCACATCTTTTCAATGATGAAAGAAAAATAAAACTGTCAACAGAATTCAATACCCAGTGAAAACTTCTTTAAGAAAATGAAAGCAAAACTTCTTTTTCATATAACAGAAAGCTAAGATAATTCACCTGCAGACTCAGAGATACTAATGAAAATGTGTCACGAGGAAGAAAAATAATATCAGATGAGAAATCATCTCAACAAGAAGGATTAAAAAGCACCACAAAATAATAAATATATGAATAAACTTTAAAGACTATTTTTCTTCCTTTCTTTATTTTTTTAAAGATTATTGAGTGTTTAAACAACAAATAGCAGAACATTACAGAGTCTATAGCATATATATAAATAAAACACATGACAACAATATCTCAAGGGACAACTGGGAGTAAATGAAACTATTCTAATATTTTTACATCATATATGAAGAGGTAAAATGTTAATTGAAACACTAAAAAATTCAAGATAAATTATAACCACTACAGTAAACATTAAGTAAGCTCACCTTTTTCTATTAATCTCACAAAAGTACACTTCAAGACAAAGCATATTACCATAGACAGAAAGGTTTATTTTATAGTATAAATTTGTCAATCATTAAGAAAATAATAATACTAAATGGAAATAGAGAAAGACATGATCACTGTAGAACATTTTTTAACATCCTCTGTCCAGTGATTGATAGGACAAGTAGAAAAAGATTAAGCTTAAATATTAAAGATTTGAACAAGACTGTCATTAAACTCAAACTAAATTACATTTAGTAGTCATAAAAAATATGATAAGCTATAGTTTAAAAGGCCTTTAAAGAAAGAAAAATAAAATACTAAATATGTTTGTATATAAATATATGTGTCTATTTATATATAAGAGTTGGATACTTTTACTTCACTACAGCACTGAGTCCCAATAAAGCCTTGCCTGAATTCCTTATCTGGACTCTCATCAATTTCTGTTCAATAAAGAGCCTAAGAAACTGAGTCAGTAACAAAACTACTCACTTCATTGTGAAGTTTCTCAAGTTTTACCATTTCACAGTTCACTTTTCCAACCAACAGGTCACGGAACAGGTAAATCGATTACCAGCCTTTGCTATTCTGTCCCCAGTGGTGTTTGGAATCAGCTACTGACTACTTCTTCAAGTCATTTTTCTGCCTTCTTCGGGTCACTATTTCCATTATCTTATTCTAGATTTCGCATATCTCTTGGAGCTGGGCACAACTAGTTACTGAATTGAACTCTTGAAGTTTTTGATTAAAAGCCCACACAGAAGAGACAAACTTAGTAACTATAAGTTGTTTTGATGACAGACACTTCAAGTATGGTCTTCAGGTTTTTTCAACATGCAATACTTTTTTCAAAAACAAAATTTGTTCCATGGGAATTACACAGGCAGCGTTTTTCTCAGAACATTTTTATTAATAATTTTCCATTTTCTAAATGCCATTCCATTGTTCTGTAGATCAGCAAGACTCACTTCAAAAAAGCAATTCTAGAGGACATCAGATACAGTTTTGCTTCTTGGGACTGGCCTAGTGTTATTCCAATATTTTTTATGTATAACACAGCTGGCACTTCTCATCATACCAATTTTTCTGAAAAAATAAGTTCATCACTTCAGTCTTGGCTTTCTTTCTGTTGTCTTCCCATAAGATACTTTTCTTCCCCAACTGCTACAGTGTGTCTCAGAGACTCAAAGGGCAGCAAATGTTTTTTAAAATTATTCCAGATACCTTTACTCACTACAAACACTGTATCCAAAGAAATAAAATGTGCTTGGAAAAAAAAAAAAAAAAACAGTGCTTAAAATCTCCTGAAGTCGTGGTACTTCAGTTTAAACAGAATTTTTTTTTCCCCTTTCTTAATCTCCCTTTAAAATGTTATCCTTTTCAAATTTGATTCATGTAGCTGCTGGATAAAGAAGTTCTTTTAAATAATTGCCAAGAGAACAAAATAGGAATCAAAGTGTCAAATTCCCTAACGTTATTTTGTAGGTAGCCTTAAATACTTTTTTAATGCCTATGAGAAATCAAATATTGGTAATCTGTCGCTGTCCATTTCTCTCTTCCCAGATAGCTAATGACATGCATTATACTTCCCTGACTGTGTGTACCTTTCATTTCATGCAAAGCCTTTAATCCTTCTCTTTTTAGATAAAATGCCATCACTATAGTGTAGTAGGTTAAGATTGATTGACAAGTGCATATAATTATGGCTTCAATCATGGAGTGTGTTTTACAGTTGAAAAAAAATGCACAACCTTGAAAATAAAGAAGTGCCCTTTCTCTGGGATAAAAGGATCATATCAAATTGGTTCATTTCTTTGCTAGAATGAAATAAAAGATTTCCTATAACAAAGACCACCACCCAAAAGGCTGCTGGAGGATGTCTTTCTTGACTAGATAATGCTTTGCCAATAAGGAAATCAAAAGAGATAAAAGTGGAATTTTAGTAGTTTGTCCATTTTACTTCATTTGTCATTCATAGTTCATACAAAGTTTGGAACAAAAAGAGGCAATAGCAGAAAAAAATTATAACATTCAAAAATTTAATTTACAAAATATATAAAAGGATGAAGTTTGTATATTAAAACTAAGGGTCACACTAGTTAAACAAGCTTCCCTTATTTTACTCCTGGCCTTAGACTAGCAAAACCCAGAATAAATCATGTTATATTCCCTTAGTTTTAGTATTCCATTTCAATCTACTAAATACAAAAATATTTATAGATTTAGCATTTTGAGTTAAAATAGGATTGAAGATTCCAATTGAAAACCTTAGATCTGAGCACTCAGTGGAAAGAGAGAAACTCCACCCCCTCAGTGGTGAGTATGGTCACTGTGTGTAGATTTGCAGGTATGCGTGGTATTTGCCCACCCACTTATTGAAGCATTATTTGAGCACCCACTAGAGGCCAAGCAATCATAAGACTGCCCTTCAACTGAAAACTCAGCTAATAGAACCTCACTGTGTCTTCTTTTTGCTGGCTAAGCATCTCTGTTTCCCTGAAAATATAATTTCAGATGATTCCTCATTTTGAAGCCCTGGATGTTGTCTGTGAAGACAAGAATGTATCAGGCCCATGATCACCTTTATCCTAGATATCATTCTTTTATTCATAATGACTCAAAACCCATGTAAATATAATTAAGCCACATCCTGCCCTAAGAATTCTTTGAAGAACTGAGGTGTCTTCCATCTAATGAGGAAGAGGACATGTAGTTGGGGAAAAGGAATCAGAGAAATATTTTGCAACCTCTAATACTTAAAGAATAATCTTATCAAGATACTTAACTGTCACTTCAGAAATCAGAAAACAACATCCAGAAGCAACTGGTGGTTAACTAGAGAAGGTTAATTTGAGAAGAGGAGGAGAGTGGCCCAAAGTCCAAGACATGTGTCCAACAAGGTCAAATCAAGACTTGGTAAAATCTCTCAAGAAGAAGTAGAGGGCAACTGAAAGCAACAGGGCAGTCAGAGGAACGTCCGGAGGAACAAGGAGAAACTTTTGTAGCAGGGACTGCCCAGGTCATGGGGAACAGAGAAAAGAGGTAATGTAAGAAAAGAAACAAGAAATGCCAAATCTAGTTGTAAGAAATATTTTAGCCATAATAGCAATGGAAGGAAAGATGACTCGGAAGCAGCACTTTTGGATTAGGTGCCAGTGGACAGTGATGAAGAATACAATGACTGCTAGAACAGCTTGGTATTACTGCCTTGATTCAGGCTAATGAGTCAGCAGTTTACCCACTGATACTTTTGTCACACTACTGCCAATGTCAACACAATGAAACAAATAAATAATGCTTTAGTATTATTATGAAAAAAAGCTTTAATCTCCCCCATCTCCTAGAAAGGTCTCTCTGGGGACTCCCAGGAGTCTGCAGACCTCACTTAGAGAACGGCTGCTTATATTTTGTTTTGTGATTCATATGATAGCCACCTTTTCAATTTTCATTCAAAAGTGAGGTTTCTTACCTTCCCATGACCATGCCATGTCATGGAAGTAAAAATGCTAAGGTAAAGGGCCTGCCAGTTCAGTCAATTCAGTTCAGTCACTCAGTCGTGTCTGACTCTTGGACTGCAGCACGTCAGGCTTCCCTGTCCATCACCAAGTTCCAGAGTTGACTCAAACTCATGTCCATTGAGTTGGTGATGCCATCCAACCATCTCACCCTCTCTCATCCCCTTCTCCTCCTGCCTTCGATCTTTCCAAACATCAGAGTATTTTGCAATAAGTCAGTTCTTCGCATCAGGTGGCCAAAGTATTGGAGTTTCAGCTTCAGCATCATATTCCAATGAATATTCAGGACTGATTTCCTTTAGGATGGACTGGTTGGATCTCCTTGCAGTCGAAGGGACTCTCAAGAGTCTTCTCCAACACCACAGTTCAAAAGTATCGGTGGTGTTCAGCTTTCTTTATAGTCCAACTCTCACATCCATACTTAACTACTGGAAAAACCATAGCTTTAACTAGATGGACCTTTGTTGGTAAAGTAATGCCTCTGCTTTTTAATATGCTGTCTAGGTTGGTGATAGCTTTTCTTCCAAGGAGCAAACATCTTTTAATTTCATGGCTGCAGACACCATATGCAGTGATTTTGAAGCGTAAGAAAATAAAGTCTCTCACTGTTTTCAGTGTTTCGCCATCTATTTGCCATGAAGTGAAGCCATACATGATCTTAGTTTTCTGAATGCTGAGTTTTAAGCCAACTTTTCCACTCTCCTCTTTTACTTTCATCAAGAGGCTCTTTAGTTCCTCTTCACTTTCTGCCATAAGGGTGGTGTCATTTGCGTATCTGAGGTGATTGATATTTCTCCTGGTAATTTTGATTGCAGCTTGTGCTTTATCCAGTCCAGCATTTCTCATGATGTACTCTGCATATAAGTTAAATAAGCAGGGTGACAATATCCAGCCTTGATGTACTCCTCTCCCAATTTGGAACCAGTCTGTTGTTCCATGTCCAGTTCTAACTGTTGCTTCTTGACTTTCATACAGGTTTCTCAGAAGGCAGGTAAGTTTGTCTGGTATTCCCATCTCTTTAAGAATTTTCCACAGTTTGTTGTGATCCACACAGTCAAAGGCTTTGGCACAGTCAATAAAGTAGGAGTAGATGTTTTTCTGGAGCTCTCTTGCTTTTTGATGATCCAATGGATGTTGGATTTTGATCTCTGGTTCCTCTGCCTTTTCTAAATCCAGCTTGAGCATCTGAAAGTTCTCAGTTCACATACTGTTGAAGCCTGGCTTGGAGAATTTTGAGCATTACTTTGCTAGCGTGTGAGATGAGTGCAATCATGTGGTAGTTTGAGCATTTTTTGGCACTGCTTTTCTTTGGGATAGGAATGAAAACTGACCTTTCCTAGTCCAGTAGCACTGATAAACACTGATAAATGCTGGTTTAATGCTTTCTGAGTCTCACAGATCTGAGGCTTTCATGAGTGACTTCAAGGATTCTTTGGAGATCCCACTCCGTATAGCTAGGGACTGTTCACTTAGAGTTCCTTTGACAAGCTGGATATGTCTCTGTTCTTAAAGTGACATCTTCCTTCTGAAATCTCTAAGATTCCAGCTAGCATCGGCTTCTCTCTGTCCAGGCTGTTTATTCTAGAATTTGGTGACAGTTCAGTCTGTTCTCTACCTAAAGGATTTGTCTTCAGTTCTGAAAATTTCCTCAAATATTTGTATCCAACTGGAAGAGTTCTGAGTTACAACGGTGCAGTTGTTTAGTAAACCATTGTCCGTAATGCCAGTTAATCATAAATTATCTGAAAACATCATTATGCTAAATGAGATAATTATTTAATCACTGTAAATGGTCGTAGAGCACCCTTAAATTAACTGCGTTTATATGCAACCTTTGACCCTGTCCTACAACATTGTCATTTATTTTGCCTATCTTTATAATCAATAGAATTTACTTTGACCAAATTCACCACAAGATACCCAAAATCATTTTTTAGAATGATCAGAATAAAGTGTTTGAGCACTGTCTATATTTTGCTATTAACAAAGCATGTTACATTTGCATGTATACAAACATATACATAACTTTCACAAAACTGCATTTATAACCATGCATATACATATATATATTATTTTATATAATTATAGATTTTAGCTTGAAACTCCCAACAAAGGCCAGTCTAATCAAGGCTATGGTTTTCCCAGTAGTCATGTATGGATGTGAGAGTTGGACTATAAAGAAAGCTGGGCACCGAAGAATTGATGCTTTTGAACTGTGGTGTTGGAGAAGACTCTTGAGCGACCCTTGGACTGCAAGGATATCCAACCAGTCCATCCTATAGGAGATCAGTTCTGGGTGTTCATTGGAAGGACTGATGTTGAAGCTGAAACTCCAATACTTTGGCCACCTAATGTGAAGAGCTGACTCATTTGAAAAGACCCTGATGCTGGGAAAGATCGAGGGCAGGAGGAGAAGGGGACGATAAAGGATGAAATGGTTGGATGGCATCACTGACTCAATGGACATGAGTTTGGGTAGGCTCTGGGAGTTGGTGATGGACAGGGAGGCCTGGAGTGCTGCAGTTCATGGGGTCGCAAAGGGTCAGACACAACTGAGTGACTGAACTGAACTGAACTGATATAATTATAGATTTTAGCATTGAAACTCTAAAGGTTTTAGCTATTTTCATGAAGTTTTCTTAGAAAAAGTTATCTCTATATTGAACTTGTATCAAAATCTCAAATATTTCAGTAAGATATGTGAAGACAGTGATTTCATATTTCAAATCGTTCAGCCAATAATATATATTCACTGAAGTTTAGCAATATTGTAAGAAGAGTCTTATCTTTCTTAACATTCCTAAACCTCAAAAAAATGTTTTAAATAAATTTACTTTAATTAAGTAACTCTTTATTAAATTTAATTTAAATGCCTATTTAAGACTTAGAGTGCTGCTCTCTAAACTGTGTAGCCTGACCATACAAATGTTCTTAATGTCAGAAATGATATGTACTTTAAAATCCTCAGGGGAAAAAAACAGATAAAAAGAAAAATAGATCAGCACATACTTAGTAACTAAACCATTATTTACTTACTAGGTTTAGTACACAAGAGGGATATTGTCAGAGCACTGCTGTGATAAAATTAAATCACGTCAGCATTTTTCACACCCAACAAAAGAAATATGTAATAAATAAAGAATTGTGCTTCCTTTTAAAGGAGAAAAAATCACCTTCTCAGCTCAATAGCCTACTCTAATCTGGTGATTAAATTCCAAGGATGAGTGATCTTGAGCTGCCATAAAAATATAAAATGTATCCATATATTGGATTTTATTAATCTCCTGATTTTGACTGCCTTGGTTTCATTCTTGGAACAAACTAGAAAAGTCCATTTATGCTTACATTTTAAAGCATAATTACTATGATTAAAAAGTTGTGGTAACTTATGATCTGTAAAACTAGTAAATTATATCCAGCCTGTAAGTAGAACTAATTATAAAGCTGTTGCTTGATTAAGGTGTTTATACTAAGGAGTATTATAGGGATTAGTCCAAAGCTTTACATCCTGCAACACAGAATTAATATGCAGGATTTAAACACTCAAATTAATTCAGGTGCAGCAAACAATTATATGAAATAGGAACACTCGACTGAGCTAATGACCACTCCAGTCCACCAAACTAATTTATAATCATGTAATATTGACCTCTCTGCATGTTCACACAAAGTCTGTTCTCATACTAATTTCTGCCTGCAAACCACTGTCATAGCCTTGTGTCTAATCATCACAGTGATTAGTGCCAGAATGGAAGCACCAGTACCTAATATTATTGTAAATTTTGTCATAATGAAACAACTCATATTGCAAGAAGTTAACTGGAAATGATAAACTATGTCATCATCACCAACAAGAAGAAGCATTTAGTTAGAATTTACTATGAGAGTTTCTAGTCTCCAGAGAACAGTCTAGCTGTGCTCCACATCTGACCTCTGTGAGTTTTATCAGCTAATTGGAATAAATACACTGAAGGAGAGAGAGCCTAGATCAAAATGATAGCTAGTCCGGCTTACGGTTTAACACTTCTATATATAAGCTAGTCAAACCACATTTTGGTCCAGGATATATTCTAAAATAAATAAATGTAGTCTAGATCCCCTGGGGCTTATTCATTCAAAATATTCAGCGAACAATTAAGTTCTGCCTTCTGCATTTTAGACAATTTTTCTAAAAGAAAAATTGCTAATGCAGTCCTTGCTCTGAAGAGTTAAGGCATATGCACTGTAATAGGAAATTGATTGTATATTGATTTGGGAATATTAACATAAGAGAGGCACAAAGAAATATGTGAGCTCACACAGAGGAAAGCCGTCCTACGCAAAGCACAGGCCAAGAGCCCAAAGATAGGAATCAGATAGAGTCTAGTTTGTCTTACTAGCAGAGTGGGTTTAGACAACTGCTTTCTTGTACCTGTGCCTCACTGAAAAAAATGTTTTATTTTAAACAGATCTCAGAGAGATGTTGATTTGGGATGAAAGCTAATATCTTGTATGCATATTTAGAATCTTTCTTGCTGTCACTGGGTATCACACTAAAGACAGGACTGGCAAAGTGATCAACAAAGACAGACTATGTATTTCCTAACATTTCTTTCTTACATATTTAAGTATACATTTATTTATCTATTCATTTGTTTATTCATTTATGGCTGCTCGGGCCAGAAACTCTGAGAGATGGTAATGCAGCAAGCAAGAATGAAATACTTATCTTCTCCCAATGGAGAGCTTTTAATTGCCAGACCTTCATTCTTCTCAAGGAAGAGTAAAAACTGTTGCAAAAACTCAGAGGTTGTTTCTGATAAGTCATTAAAGTTCTGTGTAATGGATCATATGAAAGCAACAGAATTAGAAGTTTGAGGAGGTTACCTTCAAGGGAGAGTTCAGTATATCTGAAAATATGTTGAGGGAAAGAAGCAGAAATGAAAGATTCTCAATCCAGGGTTCAAATGCCTGGGCCTGGATGTGGTGGCTTTTAAATGCTGAGGCCCAGGGAGGGGGAACTAAGATGGCGGAGGAATAGGACGGGGAAACCACTCTCTCCCCAATAAATACACCAAAAGAACTTTTAAAGACCGCGCAAACTCCATAAAACAGGATCTAAATGCTGGCAGAGGACATCGGGCATCTGAAGGGACGGCCCATTGCCGACAAGAGAAGGTAGGACAAAAGAAAAAAGAGAGAGAAAAAAGTAAAGGGAGAGACAGAGTTGGGGGCGGGGATCCGTCCCGGAAGGGGAGTCTGGAATAAAGAGGAAAAAAAAAAAAAAAAAAGAGGAGAAACGTTTCCGAATACCAGGGAGCATTCTCTCGGGCGGATTTGCGGTGAATCTTGGAGAGCAAGATAGCTGGGAGTAAAAGCAGATTAATAATTAAGCCCTGCAAGCTACATTTCTGGCTGGAAGGCACAGGGAAGCGGCAGCGGCGGACGCCCCACCCCCCACTAGCCAAAGCGGACTGCTCAGGGAGGGGCGGGCCGCGCGCTCAGGGAAGGGAGCAGCCTGAGCGACCCAACCCAGGGGGCTAACCGGAGATAGACTGAGAAGTAGCCTTCCCCAGGAAGAGCCCCCCCTGCCAGGCCCACGCAGAACAAGGAGAGGTGTGGAGTCGGCAGAGAGGCGGCTGGCTGGGTGGCACAGAACAAAGGGTGTGCGGAGTCGGCAGAGAGGCAGCCGGCCGGGTGGCACAGAACAAAGGGCGTGCAGAGTCGGCAGGGAGGCGGCCAGCCGAGGAGATCTGGGCGCCTGTGGGCTGCGGACCGGCCCAGCCCCCGCCCGAGTTCAGCGGGCATAACCCAGCCTCAGCGAGACCAAAGGGTGAGGCGGAGTCGGCAGGGAGGCGGCCGGCTGGGCGGAGCTGGGCGCCTTCGGGCTGCGGACAGACCCAAACCCTGCCAGCGGGCATAGCCCAGCCCCAGCGAGGCTTCCTCGTCCAAATTGCGCACAGAGCTAGGTGCTAACCAAGACTACTGGGGATTCTGAACGGATCGGAGCTCTGCACACCTAAGAAGACGTGCTTAGCTGCACGTCGGGAAAGTCGAGCGGTTGGGCCGGGGGAGGGGAGAAGCCGCGCTCCCCAACTGCGCCGGGCGGACGACAGAGAGCCAAGCAGAAGGGGCGGGGGAAGCGCACTCAGCAGGAGCAGGGCAAACTCCAGAGCACTGAATAGACACATAAAAGACCAGCAAACAGAAGACGCTTAAGCTAGCAGAGGCAACAGGTTTGGAGTCTATAGAGCATGAGAAGTACAAGCCGGACCCAAGGAATTGTCTGAAAAATAAACTGACCCCTCCCAGTACGCATCAGCACCAGAGAAAGCCTTAGTTATAACTGTACTAGGAACATCTTTTAAATTTTTAAAACTTTTTTATACCCTTTTTTTTTTTTTTTTAGAATTTTTAAGTCCCCTATAACCTTGTTATTTTCTTTTTTTTTCTTTCTGTCTTTTCCTTTATTTTTATTTTCCCTTTTTTTTTTCTTAGAAATTTTTTTTTAGAATTTTTAAGTCCCCTATAACCTTGTTATTTTCTTCTTCTTTTCTTTCTTTCGTTTCTTTTATTTTTATTTTCCCTTTTTTTTTTTTTTAGAAATTTTTTTTTTTTTTAGAATTTTTAAGTCCCCTATAACCTTGTTATTTTCTTTTTTTTTCTTGCCTTTCTTTTCCTTTATTTTTATTTCCCCTTTTTTTAATCTCCTCTTTCTCCCTTATTGCATTCTCCGTCCTATCTCCTTTCTTACCTTTTATATCTCCACTTTATTCCCCTTTTTTTAAAAAAATTTTTTTTTTTTTTTTTTACTGATTTTTGTTGTTGTTGTTGGTGGTGGTGTTGTTGTATTTTCTTCTTTATCATTCTTTCTTTCTTTTTTTCATAATAGTACTTTTGAGAATCCAGTCTTTACTCTAGATTTTTAATCTTTGCTTATTAGTATTTGGTATCAACTTTGTACCTTTAAGGATCCAAGCTCCAGTACCCATTGCTACCTGGGAGTGAGATCATTG
>ML661896.1:21712519-21792896 GCA_007570785.1 Antilocapra americana
ACCTAGGGACACATATAGACTGAAAGTTAAAGGCTGGAAAAAGATATTCCATGCGAATAAAGACCAAAAGAAAGCAGGAGTGGCAATACTCATATCAGATAAAGTAGACTTTAAAATAAAGGCAGTGAAAAGAGATAAAGATGGACATTACATAATGATCAAAGGATCAATCCAGGAAGAAGAAATAACAATTATAAATATTTATGCACCTAACATAGGAGCTCCACAATATGTAAGGCAAATGCTAACAAGTATGAAAGGGGAAATCAACAACAACACAGTAATAGTGGGAGACTTTAATACACCACTCACACCAATGGATAGATCAACTAGACAGAAAAGTAACAAGGAAATTCAAACTTTAAATGATACAATAGATCAACTAGACCTAATTGATATCTATAGGTCATTCCACCCCAAAACAAGGAATTTCACCTTTTTCTCAAGTGCACACGGGACCTTCTCCAGAATAGATCACATCCTGGGCCATAAATCTAACCTTGATAAATTCAAAAATATTGAAATCATCCCAAGCATCTTTTCTGACCACAATGCAGTGAGATTAGATATCAATTATAGGAGAAAACCTTTCAAAACTTCCAACATATGGAGGCTCAACAACACACTGCTGAATAACCAACAAATCACAGAAGAAATCAAAACTGAAATTCAGTTATGCATGGAAACGAATGAAAATGAAAACACAACAGCCCAAAACCTATGGGACACTGTGAAAGCAATGCTAAGGGGAAAGTTCATAGCAATACAAGCTCACCTCAGGAAACAAGAAAAAAATCAAATAAATGACCTGACTTTACACCTAAAGCAACTAGAAAAGGAAGAGATGCAGAAGCCCAGGTCTAGTAGAAGGAAAGAAATCTTAAAGATCAGGGCAGAAATAAATGCAAAGGAAACAAAAGTGACCATAGCAAAAATCAACCAAGCCAAAAGCTGGTTCTTTGAGAAGATAAATAAAATTGACAAACCATTAGCCAGACTCATCAAGAAACAAAAGGAGAAGAACCAAATCAACAGAATTAGAAATGAAAACGGAGAGATCACAACAGAAAACACAGAAATACAAAGGATCATAAGAGACTATTATCAGCAACTATATGCAAATAAACTGGACAACCTGGATGAAATGAACAAATTCCTAGAAAAGTACAACTTTCCAAGACTAAACCAGGAAGAGATAGATAATATTAATAGACCCATCACAAGCACGGAAATTGAAACCGTAATCAGAAATCTTCCAAAAAACAAAAGCCCAGGACCAGATGGCTTCACAGCTGAATTCTACCAAAAATTTAGAGAAGAGCTAACACCTATTCTACTCAAACTCTTCCAGAAAATTGCAGACGAAGGTAAACTTCCAAACTCATTCTATGAGGCCTCCATCACCCTAATTCCAAAACCTGGCAAAGATGCCACAAAAAAAAGAAAACTACAGGCCAATATCACTGATGAACTTAGATGCAAAAATCCTCAACAAAATTCTAGCAAATAGAATCCAACAACACATCAAAAAGATCATACATCATGATCAAGTAGGCTTTATCCCAGGGATGCAAGGTTTCTTGAATATTCGTAAATCAATCAATGTAATACACCACATTAACAAATTGAAAAATAAAAATCACATGATTATCTCAATAGATGCAGAGAAAGCCTTTGACAAAATTCAACATCCATTTATGATAAAAACCCTCCAAAAAGTAGGAATAGAAGGAACATACCTCAACATAATAAAAGCTATATATGACAAACCCACAGCAAACATTATCCTCAATGGTGAAAAGCTGGAAGCATTCCCCCTGAAATCAGGAACAAGACAAGGGTGCCCACTCTCACCACTACTTTTCAACATAGTTTTGGAAGTCTTGGCCACAGCAAACAGAGCAGATAAAGAAATCAAAGGAATCCAGATTGGAAAAGAAGAAGTAAAACTCTCTCTGTTTGCAGATGACATGATCCTCTATATTGAAAACCCTAAAGACTCTACAAGAAAATTACTAGAGCTAATCAGTGAATATAGCAAAGTTTCAGGATACAAAATCAACACACAGAAATCCCTGGCATTCCTATACACTAACAGTGAGAAATCAGAAAGAGAAATTAAGGAAACAATTCCATTCACCATCGAAACAAAAAGAATAAAATACTTAGGAGTATTTCTACCTAAAGAATCAAAAGACTTGTATATAGAAAACTATAAAACACTGATGAAAGAAATCAAGGAGGACACAAACAGATGGAGAAATGTGCCGTGTTCGTGGATTGGAAGAATCAACATAGTGAAAATGAGTATACTACCCAAAGCAATCTATAGATTCAATGCAATTCCTATCAAGCTACCAGAGGTCTTTTTCAAAGAATTAGAACAAATAATTTCTCAATTTGTATGGAAATACAAAAAACCTCGTATAGCCAAAGCAATCTTGAGAAAGAAGAATGGAACGGGCGGAATCAACCTCCCAGACTTTAGGCTATACTACAAATCCACAGTCATTAAGACAGTATGGTACTGGCACAAAGACAGAAACATAGATCAATGGAACAGAATAGAAAGCCCAGAGATAAATCCACGCATCTATGGACACCTTATCTTTGACAAAGGAGGCAAGAATATACAATGGAGAAAAGACAACCTCTTTAACAAGTGGTGCTGGGAAAACTGGACAGCCACTTGTAAAAGAATGAAACTAGATCACTTTCTAACACCATACACAAAGATAAACTCAAAATGGATCAAAGATCTAAGCATAAGACCAGAAACTATAAAACTCCTAGAGGATAACATAGGCAAAACACTCTCTGCTATAATCCAAAGCGGGATACTCCATGACCCACCTCCCAGAATATTGGAAATAAAAACACGAATAAACAAATGGGACCTAATTAAAATTAAAAGCTTTTGCACAACAAAGGAAACTATAAGCAAGGTGAAAAGACAGCCTTCAGAATGGGAGAAAATAATAGCCAATGAAGCAACAGACAAACAATTAATCTCAAAAATTTACAAACAACTCCTGCAGCTCCATTCTAGAAAAATAAACAACCCAATTAAAAAGTGGGCCAAAGAACTTAACAGACATTTCTCCAAGGAAGATATAAAAATGGCTAACAAACACATGAAAAGATGCTCAACATCACTCATTATCAGAGAAATGCAAATCAAAACTACAATGAGGTACCACTTTACACCAGTCAGAATGGCTGCCATCCAAAAGTCTACAAGCAATAAATGCTGGAGAGGATGTGGAGAAAAGGGAACCCTCTTACACTGTTGGTGGGAATGCAAACTAGTACAGCCACTATGGAAAACAGTGTGGAGGTTCCTTAAAAAGCTGCAAATAGACCTGCCATATGACCCGGCAATCCCACTGCTGGGCATATACACCGAGGAAACCAGAATTGAAAGAGCCACGTGCACCCCAATGTTCATCGCTGCATTGTTTACAATAGCCAGGACATGGAAGCAACCTAGATGCCCATCAACTGACGAATGGATAAGAAAGCTGTGGTACATATACACAATGGAATATTACTCAGCATTAAAGAAAAATTCATTTGAAGCAATTCTACTCAGATGGTCGAAACTGGAGCCCATTATCCAGAGTGAAGTAAGCCAGAAGCAAAAACAACAATATAGTATATTAACGCATATATATGGAATTTAGAAAGATGGTAACAAGAACCCAACATACGAGACAGCAAAAGGAACGCAGATGTATAGAATAGACTCGTGGACTTTGTGGATGAGTGTAAGGGTGGGATGCTATGGGAGAAGGGCATTGAAGCATGTTAATTTTCATATGTCTAGTCAATCGCCAGCCCAGGACTGATGCTCGGGGCTGGTGCAGCGAGATTTCCCGGGGGGGGGGAGGGAAGAGGGAGGGGGGTTCGGGAGGGGAAGCATATGTAAACCCATGGTGATATCATGACAATGTATGGCAAAAACAATTAAAAAAATAATAATAAATAAAAAAATTAAAAAAAATAAAATAAAATAAATGCTGAGGCCCCTAGTAAACCCAGGAACACTGCGGGACCTAAAATCTGACTTCAGCTGGCTGAGAGACAACTTTCAGAGCAGTGAGACCAGTGGTGCACTGACTGTAACACAAACGGGGGCTACTCTTTAAGAATCCTTACTTTAAGTACATCCTAGTGGTATAATTTTGGGATTTTTCCACTGTCCTCCTCCCCACAGTTTCTGTTGTGTTGGATGCCTTTGCAGTGACTGAAATCAGAAAGTACTTTCAGGAGGTAATACTAAAAAACAATAGTTGTTCCCTGAAGAGGAGAGAATTGTAAAATTAATAAGTGTTGGTTTTTGCCATATATCAGAATCAGTCATAGATACACATTTGTCCCTTCCCTCTTGAACCTCCCTCCCACCTCCCACCCCATCCCACCCCTCTAGGTTGTCACAGAACACCTGTCTGAGCTCCCTGAGTCACACAGAAAATTCCCACTGGCGATCTATTTTACATATGGTGATCTACATGTTGATGTATGGCAGAAATCAATACACTATTGTAAAGTGATTATCCTCCAATTAATAATAAATAATTTATAAATCTAAAAAAAAACCAGCTAATAAGTGGAACAAATACTATAACAGTGCCCTGAAGATTCTTTGAAAACAAATCATTAAATCAAATAATTCTGGGAAAACTGTATAAGTGAACTACCTCCTCGAAGTACATAGTCCATTAACCTATTAAATGTTTTAAGGAGTTTTGACCTAAGAATTCCATTTAGCTTACTTAACACAAACTTTTCAAATTTACTTACTCACAAAATTCTGTTTTTAAAAATTTTGAAATATTAACTAACTTTTTTTAAGATACTAGTAGTTTTTAAACTACTTTTTAGGAAAAACTGGTGTATTCTGTATGAATGGCTCTAAGACTGTTGCAAAGAGGAAATTGTAAGGAGATGTTTAACAAATCATCTACATTAAAGTGGCTTGAAAACAAGTGATGGCTTTATTATAAATAATGTGTATCCTTATATAAAGAAATGTTGGAAACAATTTGGGGAATAATTTGGAAATGCAACTTTTTCTCCTAATGGAATTTCTTGTTATACTAATGAACATAGATGGGTAATCCTAGATGGACTACAGGATTCCATATCATATCAAATTATATGGCATTTTTTAAGATACAAGTATTAACAACTTATTTAACTTATTTCTCCCTGTAAAGTGGATTCTCTGAGTATTTGTGTCTCAATTGATTGCTGTGTGTTAAGATGAAGGCTCCTAGTTTGCCAGGAGCAAACTAGTTGTCTGTAAACAACTGTTTGATTTGGGCATACTTAGCAAAAGATCAAATCTGTAGGTGAGATAAGCAAAGTTGGCTATATATCAAGTAGATACACATCTGTGTGAAAGGTAATAAACTTAAAGGTGGAAAAGTAGGATAAAGCATTTGAATGGAGATAAAACAAGTGGCAAACTTCAACAACATTCTTATGGAACTAGTCAGACTGGGCTTTAGAAATATAAACAGTGACTAGGGCATCTAGAGATGACGGGAGCAGGGAATGGTACAAATTCAAAAATATTTCCAGATGAACAATTTGGCAATTATAGGGACTTCATATATTTTTCAAAGCTGCACTCAAGAGAGAACTTGGTATGAAAAAAATACCAATTTCTTTAGGTTAGGCATCTTATCTTTCTCTTTTTGTTTGCTTATATCAGATACTTCCCTAGCTAAAGATTATAAATTATGGAATCATCCTGATTGGCATGCTGTTTGGTGGGGTTGTTGACTTTCATAAAAGTCTGGAAAAGTCAGGCAAGTTACATTTGAACTGACTTTCTTAATCTTTGTCCAAGAGATTTAGAATTTATTGTGAAGGATTTGTGAATTTATGGAAACTTGATCAGTACAGAAGTTAGAAATTTACAATTAGGAGCCTGCAGACCAACATTCATCACGTCATATCCTAAGAAAATGGATTAATTCACATCCTGTGTGTTTTCTCCTTTCTGTGTGTTTTCTTAACAATTTTTGGATTATGTTGGCCATTGCTTTTGATAACTTTATTTTATACTTTTAAACTAGTGTATTATCGGAATGTCTAAAATGTCCATTACATAGTTAATTTTTGAATATGCCAAAGATATTCAAAATGAAATGTATAGATTGAAAAAATACTTAATTGTTAATAAAAATGAACAAAAGTGAAAATATGGTAGGAAAAGTTCAAGATGGTGGCATAGGAAGATTCCAAACTTACCTCCACCAACAGACACAACAAATCTACAACTACATATAATTCCTTCCGAAAGGATCCTGAAAAGTGGATAATCAAAATCTTCACAACAAAAGTGGAAAAGACAACATCAAGACAGGTAAGAAAAGTAGAAATGATCCCTCTAAGAAAAAGCCACAGGCTAACCACAAGAATTCATTATCAAGAAGGATCACAAAGGTAATTTTCCCTGAAGCACTTGAGCTCAGTGTTTGAGCTCCATACCAGGCACCTCAGCCTTTAGGTCCTCACACCATGTATAAAAGTAAACTCAAAATGGATTAATGTAAGATCTCAAAATGGACTTATGTAAGTAAGTGGAAAATACAAGATCTGAAATCATAAAACTCCTAAAAAACACCACAGGCAGAACAGTCCTTGATATAAATCATAGAAATACCTTTTCTTTGAACAGTCTCCTAAAGCAAAAGAAATGAAAGCAAAAATTAACGAATGGGACTTAATTAAACTTAAATGTTTTTGCAGAGTGATGGAACCCATGGACAAGACCAAAAGACAGCCTACTGAATAGGTGAATATATTTGCAAATGATATAACATATGAGGAGTTAATATACAAAATAGATACACAGCTCATACAATTCAATATCCAAACACACACACACACACACACACACACACACACAAAGAACTCAATTAAAAACTCATTTGAAGACCTGGACAGACATTTTTTCCAAAAAGATACACAGATGACCAACAGATACATGAAAAGTTGCTCAACATCACTAATCAGAGAAACGCAAATCAAAATCACAATGAGATATCACCTCATATTTGTCAAATGGCTATCATCAAAAAGACTACAAATAATAAATGTTAGCAAGGATGTGCAGCAAAGGGAACCCATTACACTGATGGTAGGATTGCAAATTAGTGCAGCCACTCTGAAAAACAGTATGCAGGGGCCTCAAAAATTTCAAAATAGAACTACCACATGATCCAGCAATTCCACTCCCAGGCACATATCTGAAAATGAAAACACCAATTTGCAGAGACACATGCACTCCAATGCTCAGAGTAGCATTTACAATAAGCCAAGACATGTAAGCAGCAACTAAGTACTCATAAACAGATGAATGGATAAAGGCATCTATGTATATATGGAATATTGCTTAGCTATGAATGAAATTCTGCTATTTGAAATAATGCAGATAGACAGAGAGTATTACACTTAGTGAAACAAATCAAAGACACTTTATCACTTATATGTGGAATATAAAATATAAAACAAACAAATGTATAACAATACAGAATCATAGATATAGAAAACAAACGTGGTGACAAGTGAGGGGAGGAGAAAACTGAGATGGGGTAATGGATTGAGAGACAAACTAGTATGTATAAAATAAATAAGCAACAGTGATATATTATACAATATAAGGAAATATAGCTTGTATTTCTTATAATATTAACTTTTAATAATTTTAAATGGAATATAACCTATAAATATATTGAATCACTATGCTGTACACCTGAAACATAATATTGTAAATCAACTATAATTCAATAAAAAAGGGATGTAAATAATTAATAGAACTTCATAATAAGCTTCTACTAAAAGAAAAAAATACACAGCTCTCCTCTACCCAATGACAATTACTGTTATTGTTAGTGAACTATCAAAGGAAAGGAGGAAGGGAGAGAGAAAGAGAGGAATGATGGAAGGAAGGGGAGAGAAAAGTATTGGGACCACTTCCAAAAAAACATGTCATTTGAAAAGATTCCAGAAGAAGTATTAGAAAATTGGGGCATCCTCCCACTCATTTAGACCAGTCCATTCTAATAAGTAGTAGAATAGTAAGTGCCAAAGTTGAGGTATTTCTCCATGTGCTGAGATATCAGTTTTACTCAGACTACTCTTCAGACAAGTCCAGAAAAATGCAAATTCTTTATAATCTCTTAAATAATATGATTACCCATTATGAATCCCCATACGCTAGATAGAAGAAAAGCTTTTATTGAAATCTATAATTTAAACATTATGCTAAAAAACCCTTACCCAATACAATAATTTAGTCATTACCAATAATATTCAGTCGGTTTAGGTTTTTAAAAACATCAGTATTTAAGTCATGTTTTTAGGTAACCGTCAAGACTGGATGAGGCCTAGTGTAACTAAGGCAGTGTCAGCAGGAGATCCTTGTACACAAATTGCACATCTGTACTATCATGGGTTCCTACGCTCTGAGACACTGACCCTTGTCCATTTAGTTGCTGCTTGCCCTGCTGACATTTGAACCTGACCTAACTTCCCTGCCCCCTTCTCTCTTCCCTACTCTCCCTCCTTTTCATCTTCTTTATCTTCCTCTCTCTCTCTCTCTCTCTCTCTCTCTCTCTCTCTGGCCAGCTCTCTGGTATTGGCATCATTCTGGCTCTGACAAGTGCCATGTCTTCCAGAAAACTCCAGGTCTGGAAGCAGATCCACTCCCAGCTACTGTGGGAGTGCGCCCCCAGGCCTTGAGCCCCTCTCACCGAGTGTCCACAGTGCAGCTTACGTCCAGCTGCACTGCATGTGTGCGCTCAGTCTGTCTTGTCCAGCTCTTCACAACCCCACGGGCTGTAGCCCACCAGTCTCCTCTGTTCATGGGATTTTCCAGGCAAGAATACTGTAGTGGGTTGCCATTTCCTACTTCAGGGGATCTTACAGATCCAAGGATTGAACCCATTTCTCTTGTATCTCTTGCCTTGGCAGGAGGATTCCAGCTGCAGTAAAATCCGTTAAGGGTTTAACAGGAAGTTCTGAGTCCTTCCCATGATGCACAGGATCTACAGGTTACACAGAACACTAAACTCTAGTCTTCCATCTACCATGCTACCATTATATGCCGCTGACTACACTTGACAGGAGGAAAAAAGGGAAACAGTGGCAGATTTGGGGGTTTTTTTGGGGGGAGGGCTCCAAAATCACTGATGACAGTGACTACAGCTATGCAATTAAAAGACACTTGATCCTTGGAAGAAAAGACATGGCGAAACTAGACAGCATATTAAAAAGCAGAGATGTTACTTTACTGACAAACCTCCATCTAGTCAAAGCTATGGTTTTTCCAGTAGTTATGTATGGATGTGGGAGTTAGACCATAAAAAAGGCTGAGCGTCAAAGAATTGATGCTTTTGAACTATGGTGCTGAAGAAGATTCTTGCGAGTCCCTTGGACAGCAAGAAGATCAAACCATTTAATCCTAAAGGAAATCAACCCTGAATATTCATTGCAAGGACTAATCCTGAAGTTCCAATACTTTGGCCTCCTGATGTGAAGAACTGACTCATCGGAAAAGACCCTGATTCTGGGAGACATTGAGGGCAGGAGGAGAAGTGAAGAAGAAGAGCATGAGATGGTCAGATGATCACCAACTCGGTGGCCATGAGTTTGACCAAACTCCAAGAGGTAGTGAAGGACAGGGAAGCCTGGCATGCCGCAGTCCATCTGGTTGCAGAGTCAGACATGGCTTAGTGACTGAACACCACCAGACAGTGTCTCTTCCCAGACTGGCAAAGGTGAGAGGCAGCCTGAGAGTTCCTTCCATGTTTTTAACCATTCACTAGACAAACCCTCTTTCTCTAGGCATTCCCTCTAACACTCCCATCCCCACTTGGGCAGGTGGCATACATGTAGTCTTCATCTTCTGCTTCCATCTATCTCCCAATATTACCCAAGTATCTCAGCACCAAAACATGAGGTATCATGTGTTTTCCTACCTTACATATAACTTACAGTTCTCCTGGCATGGTAACTGACATGATAATGGAGGAAATATAGGGATTTAGAGGGGAAAAAATTCTGAAAAGTTTGATTTACCAGACCACACTGACTATACCAGACCATATCATACAACATCCTCCTATAAATCCTATTTTGAATGTCTGAAGCAAAATACTATCTTTCTTTCTCTCTACATTTCACCTGTAACAAACCAAATCTACCACCTTCATCTGCCTTCAAGTGATCAATAACTCTGGCTCAGGGAGAATGTCATGTGCGCAAAAACAAGGTGCAAAACAAACTGTATCAATAATCTCAAGCTATTCTCCTTTTTAAGGCTTGCATTCCTCCCACAGAGCAAAGAGAAAGAAATAGTGTAAATAAATTCCTGCGGAGCTCTCCCCATCTGTTCTTTTTCTGGTGGCTTCTTACTCTTTTCCCCAAACATCTCCTCAAAGCATCTTAGAACTGGAAACAGTTACACTGCCGTGAGGTGATAACTCAATATTAACCTTAAAGCAATGGTGACAGAGGTGATCTTGGTAGAAACATCTTTGTTCAGAAGCTCTGACCATATTTCACTCTGAGTGCTCTTAGATTTTTGTTCTGAGCTGACCTTCAAGTACCAGTTTGCAAACAGAAAAATAAAGGCAAGAGAACTATATGCTGAAACTACCAAAGGCAACTGATTGCAGAGATGCACAAAAAATGCCATCTTGTAGGAGGCAATGACCTTAAGAATGCATTAATGAACAAACAACCACTAGTAACTCTGGCCAAAAGGTCAGTTATAGTCACCTCTGACTATATACACATAATTCTCTGGCTATCTGTGCTTCCCGGGTTTTCTTACTTTACCATTATTATCCAGAAAGTGGGAGTGTGAATGGATGAGACAGAGCAAAAGATATTCAGATAATCCCAGGATGGTCATTCTTGGGATTTTCTCTCTCTTGTAAACCTCTCTCTTGAATTCATTCTTTATCTATGAAAAGGTCTTCTCTGGGAAATTTCTTTCTTTCTTTTTTTTTTAACTCTACAGCCACATCACACAGCATGTGGGATCTTAGTTCTCCTGCCAGACAGTGAACTTGGGACCTCTGCAGTGAAAGCGCAGAGTCTCAACCATTGGACCACTAGGGAAGTCCTGGCAATTTCTGCATATAAATGTTCAAGGCTCTGTTAGATGTTACCAGATGAACAGAGATGAACAAATCAGACTATCTTCCTTTAAGGATCCTGCAATCTATTGGGTTGAACCATCAGGCACATAAATATCTAAAAACAAAGCAGGGGCATGGAGGAATTACATGAGAGCAGAGAAGAAGGTGAGATTAAATTTTAACAGAAGCTAGACTAGATTTTATAGATAAATCACCTCCAGCTAAGCTTTGAGCAGGTGGAGGACCTCAATAAGCAGAAAGAAGAACACATTAGATTTAAAAAAATGTGAGCAAATCAATAGTTGGATATTTTGTGACAGGAGTATTTAAACGAAATTAGGAGTAACTCAGTGTAGTATGCTGTGGAAGGCACAAGAGGAAATAGGGAACAGGAAGTTTAAGACGAGGAAAATAGTTTGAGCTAAATCAAGAGGTGCTTAAGCATTGAACTTTATTGTGGAAGGCACTGGGAGGGTAGCAGATTATTGAGCAACAGAATTGCTTGATCTCAAAGCAAAGATATGAATATAGGTCAATGCAACTTTTTTTTTAATGAGGAAAATATAAATAGTATGGTTAAGACAAAAAAATATGTTCTCCTTGCATGAGTTTTTATTCTTTCTCCTGAGTTGGACACAATGTCTCTAAGGAATAAGTAAACAGTTTCCAGAGGGTATCATTGATGCTTTATATGGAGTAGTCTCTAAAATGAGAACCCTTGATTTCTAATCTATTATTGGAAGGTTACCTAGCAAAAAAAACCACATACAAAAGAGTTTTCTAGCAAAAGATTTTCCTATGCCAACAATTTGTTTGTAATTTTGGAAGAAGACTCAAGGATCTAACTCATCAAGTACAATTTCCATGAATTTATCATTCTTATAGGAATTCATTCCTGGAGGTTGGAAGTTAGGAATGGAGGGGAAAATAATCAAATTGAAAATTAAGACACTTGGCCAAGTGCTAGGCCCCAAAGGCCCTGACTGTTGCCTTAAAATAAAATGATTCCACTATCACCTCTTCTGCCTGAAAAACTGGCAAGAACTTACTCATGATTGTTTCCTATTAAAGAAAAGAGCAGGCACACCTGGGGCGCACAGGTTAGCAATGGTGGGAGCAGCTCAGGATGGATCTGGAGATGACAAAGACTCTTAGGTGTGCAATCTCCCACTTGAAAGGTCTCGAGAATAGGATGAATTCATGGCAGGAACTCACTGGGATCTCTCATGTGCTGAATTTCTTAAGCTACAGTAGATATTTCTTAAAGTTTGTGTGTACTAATAGCTGGTCTTTTCCCTGAGTTGGGCTAATTTGCTTCTTATTTGAGACATAATTCTTTCTTAGAGCTATGCTGATTGCTAATGATGTAACAGGAAAGAGACTTGCAAACAGTATGCATTTACACATGGTATGTATTAACTTGGGGAAGATTCTTTACTGATTTCTGCAAAACCTTATTGAGCTCCCCTGTTTGGGTAGTTGATCACATTTCTGTAGAAGTTTTAATTTTATCATGGGTTTTAATCTCATTTGCTTTATCTCCCTAACAATATAACTTGAGAAGGGAAGGTGCTATAGCCTCCAATTCACTCTGCTTCGTATGCTGGAGCCAAGTGCTCCAAGTGCTTCTCTGAAATCACAAAATAATAGAGCCATACAAAAGACTTAAGTCTTTTAACTCTAATCTGTGTTTTCTCATTGGATGATATGTGAGTAGCTGCATTAGATTCCTTCAGATGTTATCATATGAATAGTTCTCAAAGTATATAGACCTACCCTTTTCTGTCTGCTTTTTCCTGGTGTGTTGGTCTGAGCTTGAAATGCAGCCTTTCCATTCAAGACTGAAATAAGTGTCTTTCCTTTAAGTCTCTGACTTTGAGCATTAAGCTATACTCTCCTACTCCTGTATTTATCAGATATGTAAGATAGAAAAGCCATTGAATGATGTATTTTGGGGGGAATTATTTCTTTGCAGTGATTTTTAACAACATCATTTTCCCTAAGGGACTGATAAAGATCACAAATAAACCTGACTGTGCTTTGTATTAGGCATTAGTTATTGTTTTAGGTGTTTTCCCTGGCTCCTGCAGACACTAACCAAACATCTCTCAAAGGAAAAATATGCTCCTCATTTGTCACTTGAGAGTGTTATGAAAGACTCACCCTTTCAGCAGATGGGATGGTCTTGCCTCAATGATTCCATTCTCTTAAAATGTCTATATTTGTCTATTATTACTGTATTTATTGAGATAATCAACATGTTCTTTAGCAAATGTGCATAATTTACTACTTCCAGGATTAAGTTAGACAATAATATTTACTTTGGGTTGGACTAAGACCTGAATCTTGGAAAGTTTTAAATTTATTCAGATAATTTTGGGCTAGAAAATTGGGATAAATCCATTTTATCCCAACCTTTTATTTTATCCCAATCCATTTTGTGCAGCTTGGTTGAAAATGAAGTTAGTGAATATTAGAAAATAAAAGAGTAAATTTGTTATGGTTTCCAAGGGCAATAAGAGTGCTTGTTGGAATGGCTTATAAACTACGCACAGTACAAAATAACACAGTTATTTATATATAAAATACAGTACAATAAATTTGAATATATAACAATCTTGAAATCTATGACCATAGATTACCAGTTTAAATAAGATGAGGAAAATAAAAAGAAAAGGAAGGCAACCTAATCCAATATTCTCTCTGTTCTGTTTGCATGCCTCTTCTTTGGCTTTTCTTGTCTCCTCAATTAATTCTCAATCTGCACTGGGTATTAAAGAAATATTTATTGATACAGTGTTAAACAGCTGTTAGGTCCTATATTTTTATGTTTCTTGTGCTAGATTTGATGTCTGTAAGTCTAATTATTTCTAAAGTAGAAACGCTTATTGGTACAATGACATTTTAACTACCATAATGATTCACCCCTTAGCCAGCAGCTTGGACTACACTCACTATTGGGAGGTGTTTAACCTGCTAAATAACCTTGTATAAATCCAGACTTGCTGTCCCAGGTAAGCTTCCAAGAATGATTTCTCTCTAGTCAGAAACCATACTAAAACTCAGAGAGGGAAATGCTATTTCTTTAATATCACTTATCACACAATGGAATTATTTTTTAACTAATGCATATCTCTTCCTACTAGAATGTAAGATCTATGAGAGCATCGAAAACTCTGCCTGCCACAGGAGATGTTTATCAATATCTGTTAAGTGAGAGGATGAATGAATGAGCAAGAAGCAGAACAAATTTAGCAATATGTCTGGATACTTTCAGTCAACATAGAAGAATGAATGGAAAAGAGAAACATAACTCTTTAGATGAATTGCTCTTTACTATTTATCAATTCCCTTTGATAATATTTTACTTCAATGGTTATATTTTTTCTTTAATAATTTATACCATTTTTTATTTCTAGCCATTCTAGAATTTTTGCTTTATGTTTCTGTTACTTTTTAATAGTGTTACTTCATTTAACCTTTAAATATTCTAAATAAAAATACTTTAAATCTTTGTTTGACTCTTTTTTATCAGTAACTTTACCTGGAGTTAACTTATGCCCTAATTGTTATTTATTTTTTTCTTAGCATTACATGAGTTAATGGATTTTGGAATTTTAACTTACAGTTTCATTCTGAAAGGAAATTTTTATTTTTATCTTTTTCTGGTTTTTATTGTTGTATCTTGGATGATGGTTTTTTCTAAACTTTTTAAATTTGATAAGGCTTATTTTCTGGCATAGCATATAGTCTAGAGAATGGTTAGGGTGCACTTGATATGTATTCTGCTATTATTGGAATGGATCAGTCTATAGATGTCAAATAAGTCAAGCTGGTTTATAACGTTATTCAAGCCTTCTATATTTTTGCTGATTTTCTGCCTAATTATCCTTTTCATGACTGAGAATAGGTATTGAAATCTCAAATATTGTTGAATAGTCTATTTCTCTTTGAGCTATTTCACTTTTTGCTTCATGTATTATGGGGCTTTGTGTGTGTGCAATTTGTAATTGCTATATCTTCCTGATATGTTGATCCTCTAATTATTAAGAAATTACTTTATTTCAAGTAGTATTTGTCTCAAAATCTATTTTTTCTAATATTAATATATCCAGTATAGCTATTACAAGGACCTGACCAACCTTACAGAATACATTTTTAAGGAAAATATTTTAACAGAGCTTAAGCAAAATATTTTGCTCTACTCTTGTTCTGGCAGAACTCTTGTTCTGGTTCTTTATATGAAGGTAAATTCAAACACTTGATCACTAAATTGATTTGAGAATCTAAGAGAAAGAATTGTATACTCCATATTTATTAAGCTTTAATACACAGATGCCATAGTAATATGTGTAAATAACTCTCCTTTGCATGTGAAATATTTCTGAAGATCATCTGAAATATTTCCCTCTGTTGAAACACTACTCTCTGAAATCAATTACAGTCTTCATGAAAATAATCTAATATATACTCTGCAAATGGTTAGATATAAAATTAAATGCACCTTTACACTCAAACTCATAAACATTCACTCAACTACATAGGAACATTACATAGTAAGGCATATAACTTTAAATGCTTTTTTTTGGCATAGTCTATAAACTCAGCACAATGCCTATTTTGGTAAAAAAAAATTTAAATACATAGAGACCAGCAGATTTCATTTCCAGATAACCAATTGGTCAGGTCCTTGAAGAAAAACTATAATAAACTGCATAGCAAATATCAAATAAACTATTTAATGTCGCTTGGATTACTACTTTCAAGATACATCTGTGCTAAACTACAATCAATATTAAAAGAGAATCTATTCTGTTTTTAACAATATTTGGAAAAGGGGATATTACTTGCCAAAATAACATTTCATTGGCTTTGGATAAAATGACAGACACTGAGAATATTGCTCTTCTTTAAAAATATAACAAATATTTACTAAGTGGCTACTATGTTCAAGACCCTGTACATAGCACTGGATATACATATGCATGCTTTCAAAGTGCTTCCCACTTTGTTTCTTCTTTATTCCTTTTTGATTTTCTTTTTTCTCGCCCTCAGAGTAGGCTCCTATTCCAACTTCCTGCTCCAAGAATCCATTTACTATATAGTCCTCAGATAGAGAATGTATCAGATATTAAACTGATAAGAACAGATGCTACACTTGATCTTAGCCAAAAAGGATGAAAAGAGCTTTCTATCTAGTTAGGGTATCTGCAGGTAAAACATGATGTGATAAGTGCTGTGACAAGAACATGCACAAGGAGGAACAGCCAGCACTGGGAGTCTGAGAAGTGCTCCTGGATTACCAGTAATATAAGTAGTGAATGGTAAATAGGAGTTCTTCAGCTAAAGAGGCAGAGACAGAAAAGATAGCCCAGGCTGAAATAGTAGTATGCATAAAAAACTTTTAGGAGAAGATATTCTCTTAAGAAAACAAAGTTTTTTTATTGTGGAGTGGCAAAATTGGAAGTATGGAGAGAGGTAATAAATATCCTACCACAAACCATGTGAAAAGGAAGACAGCCTGTTCTTAAGTAGCGTGAAATGGACAAGAAGAGAAATGGATGAATTAAACAAGTTTGGGGAGGTGAAGAATTGACATGATGCATTTATTTCTTGAATGTGCTGGGCAAAAGACAAAGAAATGAGGAGGAGGATTCCCAAAGAAGTGGCTTGAGTAAATAAATGAATGGCTTGCCATTTATTGCAATTAAAAAGTCAAAAAGAACATGTGCAGTTAGTGGGGAAGCAGGCAGCAGGGATTTTCAGAGTGAGTCCATGTAGGCAAAGTGATAAATTTGACTTTTAACATGTTAGTTTAAGGGGAAATACATGGTAGACACCCAGATGCCAGATAAACTTGTTCTGAAATAGGCAAGAAATCTCTGGAAATATAAATTTTTTAATTATCAGATTACAGCCTTGCTATGGAGTTATCTATAGACAGCAAAAATGATAGTCAAGGACTGATCTTGAAAACTTAACTGGAAGTCTAGGAAGAAGGGCCAGTGATGAGATTGAACAGGAAAATGAATCTAAAGTGTAAAAAGACAGGAAGGACTAATATTCTAGAAGCAAAAAATGAGTTAGCCATCAACTGTAGGCAAATAAGGTATCTGTTCTTTGTCTTTAGATATATTTGGTGACTTTAATAAAAATAGAATTCATGGAGGGGTTCTAACTACTACAATACTGCAGGGAATGGAAAATTCAGAAAGTGATATAGAATTAATAAAGGAATTACTTCTTCCTGATTAAAATAAATAAAATACAGAATAAAATAATTAAATACCAAAATATGCCATGCCAAAAGATAACTATAGCGGTTCAGAACATTCCACCCCAAAATATACCACTTAGGCATAGTGATTATTTTGAGCTGTAGGTACTTGAAAAGCAACAAATGCAGGGAGAGGCTTTCTCTGAACTCCTCTTATCTGCCTAAAGACAGATCCTCCAAAAGGAACTCAGTTGTCATAAATCCCCTACCTGGAAGTTTCATCATACAAGAAAGATTGATGCTTATCACAGAAGGGGAGGTGAAAAATTGACATGGCTCCCAAACAAATTTTCCCACAAACTATCATACTTCCCATTTGTTCTTCTAAAGGCTCATTCATCTTTTCTAAAAGCATTTACTTTTCCCTAAGAAACCTATACCCCTTCTCCCATTTCCCTATTAAAATGGTATTTAAGCCTGAATTCCTGTCCATTTTAGTTCACTAATTCCTAAAATGTCAATGTTCACTCTTGACATCTCCTGTTTGACCACTTCCAATTTGCCTTGATTCACAGACCTAATATTCCAGGTTCCTCTGCAACATTGTTCTTTACAGCATCGGAATTTATTTCCATCACCCATCACATCTACAACTGGGCATTGTTTTTGCTTTGGCTCAGTCTCTTCATTCCTTCTGGAGTTATTTCTCCAACTTTTCCAGTAACATATTGGGCATCTAGTGACCTGGGGAGATCATCTTTTAGTGTCATATCTTTTTGCCTTTTCATACTGTTCATGGGGTTATCAAGGCAAGAATACTGAAGTGGTTTGCCATTCCCTTCTCTAGGGGACCAAGTTTTGTCAGAACTCTCCACCATGACCCATCTGTATTGGGTGGCCCTACATGGCATGGCTCATGGTTTCATTGAGTTAGACAATACTGTGGTCCATGTGATCAGTTTGACTAGTTTTCTATGATTGTGGTTTTCATTCTGTTTGCCCTCTGAGAGATAAGAGATTTATGGAAGCTTCCTAATGGGAGAGACTGACTGTGAGGGAAACTGGGTCTTGTTCTGATGGGCAGGGCCATGCTCAGTAAATCTTTAATCCAATTTTCTGTTGATGGGTGGTGCTGTGTTCCCTCCCTGTTTTTTGACCAGAGACCAAACTATGGTGAAGGTAATGAAGATAATGGGAACCTTCTTCAAAAGGCCCCATGCACACACTGCCACACTCAGTGCCCCCAACCCTGTAGCAAGAAACCACCAACCCAAGCCTCCACTGGAGAATCCTGGTCACTCACAAGGAAGTTTGGGTCAGTCTCTTGTGGGATCACTGCTCCTGAACAGGAACTGGTGAATTTAACTCAGATAACTATTACATCTACTACTGTAGGCAAGAATCCCTTAGAAGAAATGAAGCAGCCCTCCTAGTCAGCAAAAGAGTCCAAAATACAGTATTTGGGTGCAATCTCAAAAACTACAGAATGATCTCTGCTCATTTTCAAGACAAACATTCAATATCACAATAATCCAAGTCTACACCCCATCCAGTAATGCTGAAGAAGCTGAAGTTGAAGAGCTCTATGAAGACCTACAGACCTTCTAGAACTAACACTCAAAAAAGATGTTCTTTTCATCATACGGGACTGGAATGCAAAAGCAGGAAGCCAAGAGATACCTGGAGTAACAGGCAAATTTGGCCTTGGAGTACAGAATGAAGCAGCACAAAGGATAACGGCGTTTTGCCAAGAGAACACACTGGCAATAACAAACACCCTCTTCCAACAACACAAGAAAGGACTCTACACATGGATATCACCAGACATTCAATACCAAAATAATATTGATTATATTATTTGCAGCCAAAGATAGAGAAGCTCTATACAAGCAAAAACAAGACTGGGAGCTGACTGTGGCTCAGATCATGAACCCCTCTTGCCAAATTCAGACTTAAATTGAAGAAAGTAAGGAAAACCACTAGACCATTCAGGTATGACCTAAATCAAATCCCTTACGATTATACAGTGGAAGTGACAAATAGATTCAAGGGATTAGATCTGATAGAGTTCCTGAAGATCTATGGACAGAGGCTAATGACATTGTACAGGAGGCAGTGATCAAGACCATCCCCTAGAAATGTAAAAAGGCAAAATGATTGTCTGAGGAAGCCTTACAAATAGCTGAGAAAAGAAGAGAAGCTAAAGGCAAAGGAGAAAAGGAAAATTATACCCATTTGAATGTAGAGTTCCTAAGAATAGCAAGGAGAAATAAGAAAGCCTTCTTCAGCAATCAATGCAAAGAAACAGAGGAAAACAATAGAATGGGAAAGGCCAGAGATCTCTTCAAAAAAATTAGAGATACCAAGGGAACTTTTCATGCAAAGATAGGCACAACAAAGGATGGAAATGGTATGGACCTAACAGAAGCAGAAGATATTAAGAAGAGGTGGTAAGAGTACACAGAAGAACTATACAAAAAAGATCTTCATGACCCAGATAGCCATAATAGTGTGATCACTCACCTAGAGCCAGACATCCTGGAATGTAAAGTCAAGTGGGCCTTAGGAGACACCACTACGAACAAAGCTAGTGGAGATGTTGGAATTCCAGTTGAGCTATTTCAAATCCTAAAAGATGATGCTGTGCAAGTGCTGCACTCCACATGCCGACATATTTGGAAAACTCAGCAGTGGCCACAGGACTAGAAAAGGTTAGTTTTCATTCCAATCCCAAAGAGAGGCAATGCCAAAGAATGTTCATACTACTGCACAATTGCATACATCTCGCACACTGGCAAAGTACTGCTCAAAATTCTCCAAGCCAGGCTTCAACAATACATGAACTGAGAACCTTCAGATGTTCAAGCTGGATTTAGAAAATGCAGAGGAACCAGAGATCAAATTGCCAACATCTATTGGATCATCGAAAAAGCAAAAGAGTTCCAGAAAAACATCTCCTTCTGCTTTATTGACTATGCCAAAGCCTTTGATTTTGTGGATCACAACAGACCGTGAAAAATTCTGAAAGAGATGGGAATACTAGACAACTTTACCCACCTCATGAGAAACCTGTATGCAGGTCAAGAAGCAACAGTTCGAACTGGACATGGAAGAACGGACTGGTTCCAAATCAGGAAAGGAGTACGTCAAGGATGTATATTGTCACCCTGCTTACTTAACTTCTATGCAGAGTACATCATACGAAATGTCATGCTGGATGAAGCACAAGGTGGCATCAAGATTGCCAAGAGAAATATCAATAACCTCAGATATGCAGTTGACACCACCCTTATGGCAGAAAGCAAAGAAGAACTAATGATCCTCTTGATAAAAGTGAAAGAGGAGAGTGAAAAAACTGGCTTAAAACTCAACATTCAGAAAACTAAGATCATGCATGGCAGACTATCCATCACTTCATGGCAAATAGATGGGGAAACAATGGAAATAGTGACAGACTTATTTTCCTAGGCTCCAAAATCATTGCAGATGGTGACTGCATCCACGAAATTAAAAGACACTTGATCCTTGGAAGAAAAATTACGACCAACCTAGACATTATATTAAAAAGCAGAGATGTTACTCTGCCAACAAAGAACCATCTAGTCAAAGCTATGGTTTTTCCAGTAGTCGTGTATGAATGTGAGAGTTAGATGATAAAGAAAGCTGAGTTCTGAAGAATTTATGCTTTTGAAATGTGGTATTGGAGAAGATTCTTGAGAGTCCCCTGGACTGCAAGGAGATCAAACTATTTAGTTCTAAAGGAAATCAGTCCTGAATATTCATTGGAAGGACTGATACTGAAGCTGAAGGCCCATACTTTGGCCACCTAATGTGAAGAACTGACTCCTTGGAAAAGACCCTGATGCTGGAAAGATTGAAGGCAGGAGGAGAAGGGGATGATAGAAGATGAAATGGTTGGAAGGCATCACTGACTCAATGGACATGAATCTGAGCAAGCTCTAGGAGTTGGTAATGGCCAGGGAAGCCTGGCATGCTGCAGTCCATGAGGTGCCTAACAGTGACATGACTGAACGACTGAACTGACACTGAAGCCTGAATTCTAAGCTACCTTGGGAGTTACTCATTTTTCCCTGGGTATCTCCCATGTATTCATGAGGCACATATGTTAACAAACTTCTATCTGCTTTTCTCTTCTTAATCATCTTTTATCAGAGGAGTTCTCACCTAAAAATTCAGAAAGTTAAAAGGAATAATTATTTTTCCTCCCCTACAATAAGATATTTAAGTGTATAGTAAATTTTAATGAAAAAAATCCTTATACGCCGTGATTGAAGAGGAAACTCAAAGCCAGAGAGAAAAGTGAGAACTAAATGCAAGTGGTCCAAAGAGATGGAAACCAAAATACAGACTAGAGGTTGGCACTTAAATGCCTGCTGGAGAATATGAGACAAGGTGTTAGGCCCATGCATAATGAAGTTATTTACTACATACAGAATTTTCTGCATAAATCCACCCATCACAAAAGCCAGGAGCAATAAAATTTACTAGTCAGTGAATTTTTAAAAACTAACTCATAAATAATTACAATTCCAAACCTGCAATGTATTCAAGTAAGTACTCCACATACAAACCATCATAAAATTCCTGAAACCCAAGTTTCTCATTGGTTCCCAGGAGAAGCAAAGGTAAATCTATGCTCTAAATATGTTTTCCTCCATTATTTAGTGTACTTTTTTGAAAACAGTCTTCACTGAAAAGTATTCTCTAAAACTTAAAAACTATATGAGAATTTGAGCCATTTTAGTGGAGAGTCAGGAGATAATAAATAATAACACAACTTTAAAGAGTGAGTATCAGGTAAATGCTTCATCTGTTTCAAGAAGCTGTGGTATAAAAAATAGAAAAAAAGGGAGATAATAAACTGTAGGGCAATATGGACTTAAGAATGAGAAAGATTTGATTATGTTTATGTACTGATAAGAAGAAATTCACCTTTTAGAATGGTGAAAATAAAGTCATTTGAAAATTGAGGAACAGTCAGAGCTAAACAATTCTGAAAAAATATTTGAAGTGTGTAGGTGTGCAATTCTTTGTGACTCCATGTAACCTGCCAGATTGCACCATCCGTGGGATTTTCCAGGAAAGAATACTGGAGTGTGTTGTCATTTCCCTTCTCCATAGAACCTTCCCAACCAAGGGATCAAACCTGTGTCTCCCTCATTGCAGGCAGACTCTTTACCATCTGAGCTACCAGGGAAGTCCTGTAGGTAAGAAACTAGCCTTAAACTGCAGGAGAACAATTATTTTGAAAAGAAAGAAAATAAATGTAGGTGAATAAGAAAATTTGTAAGAAAGAGGAACAAAAAGTAGACAATTTTTCAATTTTATAACATTATCTCACATAATTCTTACAACAATGATGCTTGATATTGTTACTAATCTCACAGAAAATGGTATTACATGATACACTGAATTTGTTTACTATTAAGGGCAAAGCTGGAATTTGAATCCAAGTACTTTCTCTTCATAATCTTATACAAGTCTCATATAATAAAATTTCTACTGAGACTCAAATACTGTACAGATGACCATGTTAACCATTACAACATCCTGGAAGAAAAAAAATTAAAAAATTTAAAAAAAGATTAAAAGCTATTTTTTAATCAAATTTTCTACAATGAGGATATCATCATGCCATTTCTAATGGTAAGCCAATATGTCACATAAGCTATGGACCCCATGCTCACCAGGCTCCTTGGTCCATGAACTTCTCCAGGCAAGGATATTGAAGTGGGGTCCCATTTCCTTTCTCCAGGGGATCTTCCTAACCCAGGGATCAAACCTGGGTCTCCTGCAGATTCTTTACCATCTGAGCCACCAGGGCTGGCTCCTACGTAAGGTATATGAATGTGCTAAAAATGAACATATAGATTATAATTACATAGCAGTACAACTAGATAAAGTAAATTCACTAAATTTATACATGAATGCTTCATAAGCACACCATAAATAATTTGTCTCTGACCTGATCAGGGGTATTACATTGTCTGTAGGCACACAATCCTACATGTACACATTCATAAGTATAGTTCATAACAATTGTATGCTTTCCCATCTCTTCCTTTAGCTTTAAGTTTAAATTCTATCTTCTGAGAGATCTATTTTATCCACCAAATTGAAAATGTGCTCACTCTCTTAAATTGTATCACTATATCTCCAGAATATCTTTAAATTGAAACCCTTTTAGTTTCTATGACAACTTTTGACACACTTTTATTTGAGAAGCACAAATTCAATGTATCAAAAATTAGCTCACAATACTAATTAAACAACTCAGAAAATATGTATCTGAGTGTCTACTATTGACTAGATACTGTTATAAGAATGAATATACATAAATAAATAAAGATACAAAGTTCTGTATATGTAGAGCTTTTTTAAGAGGAGAATTAATAATGAATAAAATGAGTACAATACTATTATTTAAATGCATTAGCATAACACAATATGAAGTAGTATAGTATGCTGTTGCTGCTGCTGCTAAGTCACTTCAGTCATGGCTGACTCTGTGTGACCCCATAGATGGCAATCCACCAGACTCCTCTGTTCCTGGGATTCCCCAGGCAAGAATACTGGAGTAGGTTGCCATTTCCTTCTAGAGTATACAACACTAGCATATAACATTAATGTAACATATATAATAAAATCTGTTAAATGTATTAAGCTATACACATGCTAAGGGGCCTTTCAGGTGGCTCGGTGGGTAAAGAATCTGCCTGCAATTCAGGAGATGCAGGTTCGATCCCTAAGTCAGGAAGATCCCTTGGAGGAGGGCATGGCAACCTGCTCTAGTATTCTTGACTGGAGAATCAGCAGGCTACAGCCCATATGGTTGCAGAGAGTCAGATATGTCTGAAGTGACTGAGCATGCATGCACACATATACATACTATAGTATATTATAACCAAGAAAAGAACAACCAGCAATGAAAATTTCTAGAAATTATGTGGGACTAAAAGAGTTAATTTTTATAGATGCCAGAATGGAGAAACTGTGTAATGTATGGAAATAAAAGAACTCCAAATGGGAAATAAAGCAATAAAACTTACGATGTGAAGAGGACATAATAGTGTACATAGAAAACCCTAAGAATGCCACTGGAAAATTACTATAACTCATCAAGAAATTTGGTAAAGTTGCAGGATATAAAACTAATATACAGAAATCTGTAGCATTTCTATATACTAACAATTAATTATCAGAAAGAGAAATTAAGAAAATATTCCCTTTATCATTGCATCAAAAAATATAAAATACCTGAGATAAAAGACCTCTTTTACATAGTGGTTAAAGACTTGTACTTGGAAAACTTTAGGACACTGATACAAGAAATTCAAGACAACACAAACAGATGGAAAGATATACTATGTTTATGGATTGGAAGAATTAATACTATTAAAATACCATACCCCTCAAGGTAATCTACATATTCAGTGCAATCCCTGTCAAAATACCAACAGTATTTTTCACAGAAACAGAACAAATAATTCTAAAATTGTATGGAAACACAAAAGGTTCCAAAGAGCTAAAACAATACTGAGAAAGAACAACAAAGCTAGAGGTATCGTGCTCTCTCATTTTGAAGGATATTGCAAAGCTACAGTCATCAAAACAGTATGACACTGGCACCAAAACAGACACATAGAACAATGTAACAGAATAGAGAGCCCAGAAGTGGACCCACACTTGTATGTGCAACTAATCTATGGCAAAGGAGGCAAGTATACACAATGAGGAAAATACAGCCTCTTCAATAAATGGTGTTGGGAAAATTAGACAGAAACATGCAAAAGAATCAAACTGGGCTACTCTTTTACATGATACACAAAGGGATAAGTTCAAAATAAATTAAATATTTAAATGTAAGGCTTAAAACTATAAAACTTGTAAAAGAAAACTCAGGCAGTAAGCTCTCTGATATCAGTCTCAGAAATATTTTTATGGACATGTCTCCTTCTCTTTCCAGGAAAGGAAAATAAAAGCAAAAAGCCACAAATAGGATTTCATCAAACTAAGAAGAGTTTGCACAGCAAAGGAAATTATCAACGGAATAAAAGGACATTTACTGAATGGGAGCAGATATTCACAAGCAAATATCCAATAAAAGAGTTAATATCCAAAATATACTAAGAACTTATGCAACTCAACATCAAAAAGCAAACCACCTGATTAAGAATGGGCAGAAGATCTGAATAGACATTTTTTTCAAAGAAGACATGCAGATGACCAACAAGCACATAAAAATATGGTCAATATTCCTCATCATCATGTGTCAGTCGCTCAGTCGTGTCCGACTCTTTGCAACTCCATGGACTGCAGCCCGTCCATGGAATTCTCCAGGCAAGAACAGTGGAATGGGTTGCCACTTCCTTCTCCTCATCATCAGGAAAATGCAAATCAAAATGACAATGAGGTATAACCTCACAACTGTCAAACTGACTTACCAAAAAAGACAACAAATAACCATTTTTGCCAAAGGAAAAGGAAAACCCTCATGCACTGTTGGTGGGAATGTAAAATGGTGAAACCACTATGGAAAAAACTATGGAGATTCCTCAAAAAATTAAAAATAGAACAACATATGATCTAGCAATTCTACTCCTGATAATTTAACTGAAGAAAACTAATTAAAACAGACATGTACCCCAGTGTTCATTGCAGCATTATTTACAATAGCCAAGACGTGGAAGCAACCTAAGTGCCCATCTATAGGATAAAGAAGATGATACTCACCTGTAAAAAAGAATGAAACCTTGCCAACTGCAACAACATGGAGATCTGGAGAGTATTATGCTAAGTGAAATAATTCAGGCAGAGGAAGACAAATACTGTACAATTTCATTTATAGTGAAAGTATTAGCCACTCAGTCATGTTCAATACTTTTTTTTTAATTATTATTTCTTTTTATTTTTCTTTACATTATTGTGTTGGTTTTGCCATACATTGACATGAATCCACCATGGGTATACATGTGTTCCCCTTCCAGAACCCCCCTCCCACCTCCCAGTCATGTTCAATTCTTTGTGACTCCATGCTCTGTCCATGGAATTCTTCAGCCAAGAATAGTGGAGTGGGATTCCATTCCCTACTCCAGGGGATCTTTCCAACTTAGGGACAAAACCTGGGTCTCCTGCATTGCAGGCAGGTTCTTTACCATCTGAGCTACCCTAAGTGGAATCTAAAAGAAATGAAACAAATGAACAAACATAACACAACAAAAACAATGTTACAGAGAAAAACACAGGTGGTTGCTAGCAGGGAGAGGAGTGAGGGACAAAAAAATGAGTGAATTAGAGTAAGAACTTCCAGATGTTCAAGCTGGATTTAGAAAAGACAGAGAAATCAGAAATCAAATGGCCAACATCCATTGGATCATAGAAAAAGCAAGAGAGTTCCAGAAAAAAATCTACTACTTTATTGACAATGCCAAAGCCTTTGACTGTGTGAATCACAACAAACTGTGGAAAATTCTGAAAGAGATGGGAATACCAGACAACTTTATCTGCCTCCTGAGAAATCTGTATGTAGGTCAAGAAGCAATAGTTAGAACCGGACATGGAACAACAGACTGGTTCCAAATCAGGAAAGGACTACATCAAGGATGTATATTGTCACCCTGCTTATTCAACTTCTGTGCAGAGTACATCATGCAAAATGCCAGGCTGGATGAAGCACAAGGTTGAATCAAGATTTCCCAGAGTAATTTCAATAACCTCAGATATGCAGATGACACCACCCTGATGGCAAAAAGTAAAGAAGAGCTAAAGATCCTTTTGATGAAAGTGAAAGAGGACAGTTAAAAAGTTGGCTTAAAACTCAATATCAGAAAACGAAGATCATGGCATCCAGTCCCATCACTTCATGGCAAATAGATGGGGGAACAATGGAAACAGTGAGAGACTTTATTTTCTTAGGCTCCAAAATCACTGCAGATGGTGACTGCAGCTATGAAATTAAAAGACTCTTGCTCCTTGAAAGAAAAATTATGACCAACCTAGACATTATATTAAAAAGCAGGGACATTACTCTGCCAACAAAGGTCCGTCTAGTCAAAGCTATGGTTTCTTCAGTAGTCATGTATGGACGTAAGAGATGAACCATGATTAAGGCTGAGCACCAAAGAGTTAATGCTTTTGAACTGTGGTGTTGGAGAAGACTCTTGAGAGTCCTCTGGACTGCCAGGAGATCAAACTAGTCGATCCTAAAGGAAATCAGTCTTGAATATTCATCAAAAAGACTGACACTAAAGCTGAAACTCTAATACTTTGGCCACCTGATGAGAAGAACTGACTCATTGGAAAAGACCCTGATCCTGGGAAAGATTGAAGGCAGGAGGAGAAGGGGATGGCAGAGGATGAGATGGTTGGAAGGCATCACTGACTCAATGAACATAAGTTTGAGCAAGCTGTGGGAGTTGGTGATAGCCAGGGAAGCCTGGCATGCTGCAATCCATGGGGTCGCAAAGAATCTTATATGACTGACCAACTGAACTGAACCGAACTAGATTAAGAGGTACAAACTTCTGGTTGCAAAATGTCATGGGTATGAAATGTATGACATGGGAAATATAATCAGCATGGTGGCATATTATAACTAAACTTATTATGGTGATCATGTTTAAATACATAGAAATATTGATTCACTATGCTGTGTAACAGGCACAAACACAGTGTTGAAGGTTAGTTAATACTTTAACAACAAACAAACCAACAAACTCACAGAATAAGAGGTAAGATTTGTGGCTACCAGAGTGGGGGTTGAGGGTAGGGGAAATTAGATGAAGGCAGTCAAAAGTCAAAATTCTAGTTATAAGATAAATACATGACTTGATAGTTAATATTGCTGTATGAAAATTAACACTGCTGTCTTAAAGTTGTTGAGAGTAGATTCTAAGAGTTCTAGGAAAAAAATTATCTACTTCTCTATTTTGTATCTATATCATGTGACAAAAGCTCACTAAGCATGAGATAATCATTTTATAAATTTGTAAGTCAAATTATTATGCTGTATACCATACACTTATACAGTGGTATATTTCAATTATATCCTAATAAGCCTGGGGAAAATGAATAAAATAAAATAGGTGCCTATATCATAGAGCAGGAACAAGTTGTTTTCAGAATTCAAGGCCCTCTCCATTATGACCTCACTGATTTTTTTCAATTTCATTTTCCTCTCCCACTTCTCACTGCCATACTGAGGCCACCTGCATCTATCCATCACCCACACATACATTCGGAGTGATACTGTCTGAAATGTGCCAGACACCACAGGTAACAAGTTATCAGAATATGTAAAACATAGTCATTCATGAGGTAAACAACAGACCAGACTTAATACTCAAGTATAATAACTCATCCAAGATCTTCATGAATGCCAAACTGACAAATACCACCATATAGAATTGGAAAGGTAAAATCAAATGAAGATGGGTGATAGAGGCATTTCAGCTAATGTCACTCTTTATATCACCTTCGTAAGCAACATCATGTAGACTCTTTCCTCAACAAAAGTGAAAATCCACATAAAGTGGATCTTTGTTGAGTTGTCTGAAAATGGCAGAAACTGAAAATGATAGAACAGTGAATTTCAAGGGATTCACAAATAGTAGCTGTCATCTGAAACGTTTTTCTCCTTATAACCCCTACTCAAGTAGTAATCTTCTTTCAATGCACAATATTTACTCACATTGTTCATTTACTCATACTACACATTCAGTCATATTATTTCACAGAAGTACATGTTAATCTCTTCTCTTGCTATTTAGCCTCTCACTTGTATGTGTGTTTAAGTGCTTGTCTATACGTGTGTGCACGCATGCTGTGCATTTTCAGTGTACTGGTAGGATTGCGTGTTATACTTGTACTTCAAAAAGTATCCAGAGAAGCATTTTATGCAGAATAAAAATGAATAGCTATTAATAGGAGGATTAAATTCGTGTTAATAACAACAAATTATTGAAAAGGACCAAATAAATAATCTTTCAATTACTTCTTTGAAATCATAATGCAGGTTACTAACTGAAGCTTTTAAAATCACTGACCAGTGGCTTGATGCCATATGGACACAATCACAAAAGACTTACAGATGGCCTACCTTTTCATGGAACTAATTTTAACAAAAAACGAAATCAAGAAACAGAACTAGTAGATGTTTCTGCCAATCATATAAGATACACTTATCATTTGACAGGTATTGCATCTATGATAAGAATTGAGAAACTGTAAGTCTAAAAAGTTATAATTCTCTAGACTGAGGTATAATTTGTGCTACCAGAGATGAGATCCATCTTACTTTATGAGACTGATATTTGAAAGATGGATCGTAATATTTTATTCCATAAGGCCGATGCTAATATCATCCTTCATTCTCAGCCAATCGTTTTTATGAAAGCAAGAGCCAGAAGCCTCAGGGCATCATCTTGTACCTAATTTCAATAAAGGAATCCCTGCATCAGATTTAAGCATTAAATACCCACATTTATTATAGGTGTTGTTTGTATTGCTAAAGATAAAAAAAAGTTATAACTAAATCATCTCTACCCTTTAGGATCTGTGGATTTAAACCAGGCAGTATTTGAGCTGTCAAATAGAAGGAACAATACTATAAACAGTACGAAAGACTTAGAAAATGCTCGTTCCTTAAGCACAGAACTGGAGGTGCATTTTAGAGAGATGATTATTGTTTGTTAAGGAGGCAAGAAGTTCAAAGAGAGCACCTGTCTGATTCCCAAAAAACCCTGAAAGAACAATAAAATAGTGTTTCAAGCAGTTTTAATGGTAATTCACTCAGTGAAATAACAAGTGAAAATTTATTATAATAACATGCAACTTGGTTATAGATGTCCAGAATGGCCAAGGCTTATAATCTGCTAAAAAAAATAACTTGAATTCAACTATCATTTACTATACATACACCTAGAATTTCACTGAATCTACAAGGAGTGTAAAGAGGTAAAAGATATTATTCTTGACCTGAAGTAGCTTGGGGTCTAGTTAATGACATATGAATAATCCTCAAGGAATATGCATAATGCTACTTAGAGGAAATTAAATGTGATATATAGTATTGTAGTAAGTCTATAGGAAATTTAAATAAGAGAAAGTCAGTATAGAGTGAAATGAGACACAGCAAGTTGCAGGGAATCAGATGCCTTTTCAATTGGTTTTTGAGCAGTGTGTTAATCATATGCCCTCCCCATGACATAGCATGTGGTTTTACTTGCATTTGGTAAATATCCAAATTAAGGAGAAGAGCAGGAATAAAGACAGGAAATGAGACAATTGTAAACAGAGAACAGAAACACTGCAAAAACTCAGATATACTGGGCCCATTGTAAGAATATCTGAAAGGACAGTGGGAAAAGCCTGCTTCTATACCTGAAGGACAAGGACAACCTGGTAGGACTTAGGCATCAGAATGAAGTAATGAAACGGAATTCCCTGAAGAATAATCCAACAAGAATATACAGCATAAGATGTAATCCACAGAAACTTTTAGCAGGAAGGAGACCATATAATTAACCTTGGTATTTGGAGATAAGAATGAGAGTTCTGACAATGAAAAGGAGAGGAAATGCCACACTGTGGGGAGTTTTCCCACACAATCATCTCTCCACCTTGCAGATCATTCAATTTCTACAACAATCAGAAACAGTGCCTTGAAGATCTTGTAACTAAAGTTCAGTGTTAACATGGCATTTGGAAAAAGTTTTCCTGCACAGGCTAGGTTAGGCAGCTGAGCTTTCTGGGCCTCCAGGTATCATGACGCAGACACTCTTCTTCCTCACAGTAAAAAGAGATTAAGATCACCCATTATGCCAGTTCCCAGAGGAGAGTTTGACAGCAGCAAGCAACAGGGCATAGTAGAATGTAAATATTCCGTTACCAGGGTAAAGAGCTGTGAGCTGAAAATAAAAGCAGTGGATCTTCTGTGTGTTGTTTAGTCAACCAGGGAAGGCTTGAATAAAACTCTTATTTATATTTTCTCTCCACTGTTGGCCTGGCTTAACCAAATTGATAGGCTTTTTAAAAATTTAGACTCCTATCACTTTTGCCATCATTTCTCCTTTATTATTATTAACACAATTAGTTTTACTATTGGAATTGGATGCAAATAACAAAAATAGCCTGTTAAAAGTCCCCCAGTCATATTTGACTACAGTTATAAAGTTGGTTCCTACTCAGTAAGTTAGGAAATTAAAAACACTAAATCTAGGATTTTCTCCACTGGGACCTAATCCAGTCCAATTTAGAAGTTGAGGATTTATAAAGGCTTTTCTGAAAGAAATGGGAAAATGTCAGCTACAATTTCTTGCTAGACTTGAAGTGAATCTATTAACCTTGCCCAGAGAATATAATGTTACAGTTATCTCATTTACAATGTTATTGTATATGATTTATGGCCAGAGTATCAAGCCTCAAACTAGGTTTTGTAGTTTTAAGTTAAATTTACATGTCTGTAATACAAATGATTTTTTTCTTGTTCAGATAAGAAGATATTAAAAAGTGATTTATAATATTTCAGTTGGATGGAAAATACACAGTATGACTTAGTCTACTGAGGGAAAAAATATTAGTTAGGCAGCTATTATGAATATGTACGTTCACACTGCTCAGTGTTTCCCATCTTTTAATGTATGCTTTGGTATCAGCCACTAGATATCTTTAGAATTATATTATATTTAGAATATGAGACACAAATCTATATGAAAATCAGATTTAAAAGAAAAGAACAACCAGAGGACGAGGAAAAATGCATCTTCTCTGTATTTCACCTAAGATCATAAATGCTGAAACTAACTTAAATATCACCTTTTTTGCAGTTGTCTTCTACCAAACAGCACAAAATTATCTTAAAATATATTCCACAAAAGCATGTCTAATGGTATCATCATTATTGAAACCTAAAAGAATCTGCTTAACCGTAAACTATAAGTTTGAGTTGTGATATGGCATTGAAACACGTATATTATTGTATGTGAAATGTATCGCCAGTCCAGGTTCGATGCATGATATAGGGTGCTTGGGGCTGGTGCACTGGGATGACCCAGAGGGATGGGATGGGGAGGCAGGTGGGAGGGGTGTTCAGGACAGGGAACACATGTACACCCATGGCAGGTTCATGTCAAAGTATGGCAAAACCAATACAATATTATAAAGTAAAAATTTAAAAATCACAAAAAAAGAAAATGATTGATATAATGTTACCTGAAAGATATGACTCACAACTGTAAAGTCAAGACCAGTTAATTATAAGCTAGACTTAACATTTTACTACCAAACAAATAGGCTTACCAGGGGTGCCAGTGGTAAAGAACCCTCCTGCAAAAGCAGGAGACATAAGAGACTTGCTTTTGGCATCCGGGTAGGGAAGACCCCCTGGAGGAAGCCATGGCACACACGGCCAAACAAACAGCACAGGTACATGCATGCTCAGCTGCTCCAGTCACGTTCAGCTCTTTGCGACCATATGGGCTACAACTCTCCAGGCTCCTCTGTCCATGGGTGTCTCCAGGCAAGAATGTTGGAGTGGGTTGTCATGCTTTCCTCCAAGGGATCTTCCCTACTCAAGGATCAAACCCATGTCTTCTGTGCCTCCTGCACTTCAAGTGGATTCTTTACCCACTGAGCCACCTGGGAAGCCTAAATGGCACACAATGTCCTACAAATTTAAAATAAAAAATCTTGTTGGCATCCTCCATATAAGTTATATACATATATAAGTAAATATTTCATAATGACATAATTTCAAATAAATTTCATAAAGGTACAATTAAAAATAAAACCCTGCTGCTCAAGCTGTATTCATTGACAATGCATACATATTTACTGTCTATATATGTGTATATATATATATATATATAAGTACACACACATATCAAAATGAAATTAATTTTATTCAAAATTCCTATATAATTACTTAATTTTGTGTGCTTTACCTCTACCTGTTCATATTTGGGAGAGCTTTTTAAATCTCTCACTATGGTTGCATTTTTTTAATATTTATTTATTTGACTGTGCCAGGTCTTAGTTTCAACATATGAACTCTTAGTTGCGGCATGTGGGATCCCATTGCCTGTCCAGGGATCAAACCCAGGCCCCCTGAATTGGGAGCACGGAATCTTTAGCCACTGGACCACCAGCAAAATCCCTACAGTTGTATGTTTAACAAACTCTTCCTATCAGTTGAAATTATATTAAGCTTCTAATAACAAATAACTAAAATAACAGTCCTGAACAAAATAGGGATTTATTTTTTCTCACAAACCTGCAATCTAAGACAAACACAGTAGTTCTCTGTATTTACCAGGAGGAAACATGTTACCTTCATTCTTTCCAGTATACAATCTTTAGCAGCTGGCTTTCATCCTGAGTCAAAACATAGACACGGACACAGTCATCTTGTCAGGTCAGGGCACTTCAGAGTCACTTGTTTCACAAGACAGTTACTAGATTTCCAACCATCTCACCCACATTTAAGTCAGAAGAAGGATTAAGAAGATGAATTAACAAGGTACAAGCAAAGTAGGCCCACTTCAAAGAATTTTCCATGGAATTCCACCTCACCATTTCTGCTTACACCTTACCAGTGCCTTCAAGGCAAAGTGGAAAATGTTACTCACTAGAAGGAATGCTACTAGCAATACTTTGGCTGGGTGGGTTGAAGTCTTATGTGTTGAATTGCTTTGTTAGTTGTTACACATAGATTTATTAATATCACAAGATATCTGTATCTTATTTAATGCTTTCAATTTTAAATACTTTATCTGATATTAATATTAAACATTCTGCATTTTTTGTGTTTGTATCTTCCAGGTTGATTTTTACCCAATTTCTAGTATTTTGCTCAAGATACTGATAGAATGGTGCTGGTGTTGTTTATGCATGGGGAAGAAACGGGATGATTGGAGTATCATTGTTGTATGTATAAATGTGCAGCATTTTTCCTAATTTTCCTCCTTATTCCTGTACCTGACTCTTACTTCCTGCCATTCTACCATCTGAGCCCAAAGCCTCTTCTTTTCAAATTCTCCAGAGAATAACGAGGATTCAAATTCTCCTTATCTACCAGCAATCTTTATTTTCCTTCTTTGAATTAATGCAACAAGGAGCTAATAGTGACCTTCTCTAGGAACAGGACCAGTGAATTCAACTCAAAGTTAAAATTATCAAAAATTATTTGCAATTACTTTGCTTTTGTTCAACAGAATCTCTCTATTGCTTTGGAACACATAATATTACTTTATTTAAAGTACTCATGCTTTGGGACTATCATTAACTTTATGGAAGAGATTTAATTGGGCTACAACAGTGCATTATATCATACATAAAAAGTCAAGATTTGATTATCTGTATATTTTCTTTCCAAAAATAATGTTCACCATAACTGAAAATTCAGATTACTCTAGTGAAAACTGAGTTTTCCCAGATTGCTTTCAACTCTGCAAAAGTGTTCTTTTACAGCTCTGAGTGATCCCACAAGAGAAATAGTTCCTTGACTTGAACTGGAAATATAAGATTTAAATTGCTCTTTAGTTCTTTGGAACAAAAAGGTGTTTCTATGCCAGTGCTCATAGCTAGAAGAGTTGCCCACTTGCAATTTTGTGATCAAATAGGCAAAGGAGTGAGCAGAAATCAATGTCACTTTAAGCCTTGAGTTCATTAGCTGCCTCTGACTCACCACAATCAATTTTAGTGACTAGGACTTATCCTGCCTTGACTAGACAAGTATCCATTTAATCAAAATGTTGTCATGCTTTCAAAGAGAAAAGAAACAACAAACAAAGTTGGGACTGTGTATTTACATTTTTATTATTTTATGAAGAACAGTAACTTACAACCTATAGCAATAGGATACTTATATGTATTTTCTTCTTTCTAAATGATTCAAAATGGAGCTATATACTACCAGGAAACATTTTTTAATATTAATACATATGGCCACCAATGATCTTATTATATTTAAATAATAAGTCAACACATAATTAACTCTAAAAGATAAATCTGTATATTGGATCTAAAAGTTCTCTATTCTTTGTGTGCTCTCTAATTGGGCAAGGAGTTTAGAGCTTCTTAGGATAGCTTAGTAGAAAATATTTTTTTTCAGCCTGCCTAAATAGATCAAACAATTTGACATGGTTGTCATGTTTACTTCAAGGTGATTTATAAGAGAAATGAAAATCGGAAAATAGGTCAGGTGAACCAAGTCCTTTAAAAATTCCTTACTTTTAGCAAATATTTGTTTTATCCCAACTACTGATATTAATATTACTGAGGAACTTAGAAATAATATTTAGAAGACTCTATTTTAAAACTCACTAGATAAGAAAAGACAGCATAAAATACAATGAATGGTAAAACATTTTTGTTATAATTTTTATACTTATATTTAAGCATAAAACTGTTTGAAGATTTCATTTGCTACCAATACAAAATTATTTTATTACAAAATTGAAACTTAATTATGAGGATGATTAAAACATAAAGACAAAGTAATCTCATTAAAAAGAAAGAAAGTGAAGTCACGTCTGACTCTTTGTGACCCCATGGACTGTAGTCTACCAGGCTTCTCCGTCCATGGGATTTTCCAGGTGAGAGTACTGGAGTGGGTTGCTATTGCCTTCTCCTGCTTATGTTATTAGGGATATATAATATCATACACAAAAAATTAGACAATAATCTAGCAATTAATTTATCTATGAGTTGAATATCCTAACAACTATTAAATTCAAATAAAAATGTTCTTAATATTAGATAAAATGCACTTGATATTTCATATGTTATAAATTTCTCAAACTAAAAACATAATCTGAGATGTTTCATTTAAAACCAAGACTATATGAGTTTCTCTTCATGGATTTCAATTATTACCTTTCTTTTATCTTGTTGATATAAACAGGAAAAATCTTTTGTTTTTAAATTTATCTTTAACATAATTCAGCATCTTAATTTTATGGAATCCATTCCATTCAAACAGAATGCAATCTAGTTAAACCAATTGATTTCTTTTTTTGTTTGTTCATTAAAGCATAATTGATTTACAATATTGCATTACTGTGCTTGTTTCAGGTTTACAGCATAGTGATTTAGTATTTCTTCAGATTATATTCCATCATAGGTTATTATAAGATAATGAATACAATTCCTAGTGCTATACAAATCCTTTTTTTTTATCTATTCTATATATAATAGTGTCTGTTAACCCCATACCTTAACTTGTCCCTCATCCCTTCCTTCTATACTTTTGTAACTACAGGTTTGTTTTCTATGTCTGTGAATCTGTTTCTGTTTTGTATATACATTCACTTGTATTACTTTTTAAATTCTACATACAAGTAATGTGCAGGATTTTTCCTTCTCCATTTGACTTATTTTGCTAAGCATAATATTCTCTAGGTCCATCCACATTGCTGCAAATGGCAGTTACTTTATTCTTTTTTTTTTTTTAATTTAATTTTATTTTTTTTTCCTTTCTTTTCTTTTTTCTCCCTTTTATTGTTTTTGTCATACAATGCCATGATATCACTATGGGTTTACATATGCTCCCCCTCCAGAAACCCCTCCCTCCCCCTCCCTCCTCCCTCCCCCCCGGGAAATCTCGATGAACCAGCCCCGAGAATCAATCCTGGGCTGGCGACTGATTAGACATATGATAATTAACATGTTTCAATGCCATTCTCCCATATCATCCCACCCTTTCCCTCATTCACAGAGTCCGCGAGTCTATTCTATACATCTGCGTTCCTTTTGCTGTCTCACATGTTGGGTTCTTGTTACTGTCTTTCTAAATTCCATATATATGTGTTAATATACTGTATTGTTGTTTTTGCTTCTGGCTTACTTCACTTTGGATAATGGGCTCCAGTTCGGTCCATCTGAGTAGAATTGATTCAAATGAATTTTTTTTTAATGCTGAGTAATATTCCATTGTGTATATGTACCACAGCTTTCTTATCCATTCATCAGTTGATGGGCATCTAGGTTGCTTCCATGTCCTGGCTATTGTAAACAATGCAGCGATGAACATTGGGGTACACGTGGCTCTTTCAATTCTGGTTTCCTCGGTGTATATGCCCAGCAGTGGGATTGCTGGGTCATATGGCAGGACTATTTGCAGCTTTTTAAGGAACCTCCACACTGTTTTCCATAGTGGCTGTACTAGTTTACATTCCCACCAACAGTGTAGGAGAGTTCCCTTTTCTCCACATCCTCTCCAGCATTTATTGCTTGTAGATTTTTGGATGGCAGCCATTCTGACTGGTGTAAAGTGATACCTCATTGTGGTTTTGATTTGCATTTCTCTGATAATGAGTGATGTTGAACATCTTTTCATGTGTTTGTTAGCCATTTTTATGTCTTCTTTGGAGAAATGTCTGTTATGTTCTTTGGCCCACTTTTTGATTGGGTCGTTTATTTTTCTAGAATGGAGCTGCAGGAGTTGCTTGTATATTTTGAGATTAATTGTTGGTCCGTTGCTTCATTGGCTATTATTTTCTCCCATTCTGAAGGCTGTCTTTTCACCTTGCTTATAGTTTCCTTTGTTGTGCAGAAGCTTTTAATTTTAATTAGGTCTCATTTGTTTATTTGTGTTTTTATTTCCAGTATTCTGGGAGGTGGGTCATGGAGTATCCCGCTTTGGGTTATGGCAGAGAGTGTTTTGCCTATGTTATCCTCTAGGAGTTTTATAGTTTCTGGTCTTATGCTTAGATCTTTGCTTCATTTTGAGTTTATCTTTGTGTATGGTGTTAGAAAGTGTTCTAGTTTCATTCTTTTACAAGTGGCTGTCCAGTTTTCCCAGCACCACTTGTTAAAGAGGTTGTCTTTTCTCCATTGTATATTCTTGCCTCCTTTGTCCAAGATAAGGTGTCCATAGATGCGTGGATTTATCTCTGGGCTTTCTATTTTGTTCCATTGATCTATATTTCTGTCTTTGTGCCAGTACCATACTGTCTTAATGACTGTGGATTTGTAGTATAGCCTAAAGTCAGATAGGTTGATTCCGCCAGTTCCATTCTTCTTTCTCAAGATTGCTTTGGCTATACGAGGTTTTTTGTATTTCCATACAAATCGTGAAATTATTTGTTCTAATTCTCTGAAAAAGACCTCTGGTAGCTTGATAGGAATTGCATTGAATCTATAGATTGCTTTGGGTAGTATACTCATTTTCACTATATTGATTCTTCCAATCCACGAACACGGTACATTTCTCCATCTGTTTGTGTCCTCTTTGATTTCTTTCATCAGTGTTTTATAGTTTTCTATATACAAGTCTTTTGTTTCTTTAGGTAGAAAGACTCCTAAGTATTTTATTCTTTTTGTTTCGATGGTGAATGGAATTGTTTCCTTAATTTCTCTTTCTGATTTCTCACTGTTAGTGTATAGGAATGCCAGGGATTTCTGTGTGTTGATTTTGTATCCTGAAACTTTGCTATATTCACTGATTAGCTCTAGTAATTTTCTCGTAGAGTCTTTAGGGTTTTCAATATAGAGGATCATGTCATCTGCAAACAGAGAGAGTTTTACTTCTTCTTTTCCAATCTGGATTCCTTTAATTTCTTTATCTGCTCTGATTGCTGTGGCCAAGACTTCCAAAACTATGTTTACTTTATTCTTTTTTATGAGGAAGACTGAAGGCTGAAGCAGAAGGTGACAGAAGATGTGATGGTTCGATGGCATCACCAATTCAATGAACATGTTCTGTGTGCTTATTTGCTCAGTCATGCCAACTTTTTGTGACCCCAAGGACTGTAGCCCACCAGGCTCCTCTGTCCATGGGAATTCTCTAGTCAAGAATACTGGAGTGAGCTACATGCCCTCCACCAGGGGAATCTTCCCAACCCAGGGATCGAATCCAGGTCTCTCACATTGCAGGCAGATTCTTTACCAGCTGAGCTACCAGGGAAGCCCTCAATGGGCATAAACTTGGGAAAACTCTGGGAGATGGTGAGAGACAGAGAGCCCCAGCATGCTGCAGTTCACGGAGTTGCAAAGAGTAGGACACAACTTGGCAACTGAACAACAACACTCCATTATATATATGTACCACATCTTCTTAATCCAGTTGTCTGTTGATGGGCATTTGAGTCACTTCCACGTCTTGGCTATTGGAAATAGCACTGCTATAAACATTAGAGTCCATGTGTCTTTTCAAATTAATGATTTTCATTTTCCCAGATATATACTCAGGAGGGGAACTGCTGAGTAAAGAACCTGCCTGCCAGTGCAAGAGACCTAAGAGACACAAGTTCAATCCCTGGGTCAGGAAGATCCCCTGGAGGAGGCAATGGCAACCCACTCCAGTATTCTTGCCTGGAGAAATCATGGACAGAGGAACCTGGCAGGCTATAGCTCACAGGGTCACAAAGAGTCAGAAAGGACTGAAGCAACTTAGCACAGCACATGGTAGCTATATTTTTAGTTTTTTATGGGATCTCCATACTATTCTCAAAACATTCTATACTGGCTACACCAATTTATAATACATCCCCAAGAACAGTGTAGGAGGATTCCCTTTTATCCATGTCCTCTCCAACATTTGTTATTTGTAGAATTTTTTTTTATGGGAGCATAGCTGATTTACAATGTTGTCTTAGTTTCAGGTGTACAGCAAAATGATTCAGTTGTTATTTGTAGAATTTTGATGGTAGCTGTTCTGATAGGTATAAGGTGATACCTCATTGTGGTTTTGAATTACATCTCTCTAATAATTAGCAATGTTAAGCATATTTTCATGTGCCTCTTAGCCCTCTGTATGTCTTATTTAGAAAAAAAAATCTTTTAAAGTCTTGTGCCCATTTTTTGATTGAGTTGTTTGGTTTATTTGATAGTGAGTTGTATGCATGAGCTGTTTGTATATTTTGGATATTAACTCCTCATCAGTTGCATCATTTGCAAATACATTTTCCTACTTCATAGGTTGTCTTTGGGGGTTTTTTGGTATTTCCCTTTGCTATGTGAAAGGTTTTGTGTTTTCAATGCAATTTGCTAATTTTTGCTTTTATTTCTTCTGTCTTGGGAGCATGATTAAGGAAAATATTGAAATATTTAAGTCAAAGTTTTTGCCTTTAACATACTCTTCTCGGAATTTTATGATTTCATATTTTATGTTTACTCTTTAAACCATTTTGAGTCTATTTTTGTAGATGATGTGAGGAAATGCTTTAATTTTATTGGAATGCTGGCTGTCCATCAGAATGCTGCTTGGAGATAGGTGGGCTTACATCTAAGTTCTCTATTCTATTCCATTGATTTTGGTGTCTGTTTCTGTGTCAGTACTACACTGATTTGATTACTGCAGTGTCATTGTATAGTCTGTAGTCTGGAAGGGTTATACCTCCAGCTTTGTCCCTTTTTTCTCAAGATTCTGTTGGCAATTCAGGATCTTTTGTGGTTCCATATATATTTCAGGATTATTTGTTGTAGTTGTGAAAAATGTCATGGGTATTTTGATAGGAATTACCCTAGATCTATAGATTTCTTTTGGTAGTATGTTCATTTTAACAGTATTAATTTTTCCATCCAAGATTATGTCTGTTGGTGAATACTTGCTTTATATTTTCAGGTGCTCCTGCATTGGGTGTATATATGTAATGAGTGTAATATTCTGGACAAGGTTTGAAGTAGGACTTCCTTTCTGCTCCATAGATTTTGCTGCCCTGTTACATATGGGGTCAGTTATTCAATTATTGAAGTGAAAGTCTTTAGGTTTGAGCTTGAGCAGGTTCTGTTTCCTTTTAAGTATGTATTTTCCCTTCTCCCCATATTGGGGATTTTGCCTCAAAGGAGGGAAGGGCTGAAGTAAGCCAAGCTAGTATGCTTACATGGGTCTGATGCATTGACTGTGTAGGCAGCTGAACCTCCACTCAGTCCACATTCGTCTCCCTTCCCTGTTGTGGTCATCCCAGATCTAGTGCAAGGTTGTGGGACAGAGTGGGTGATTTTGGAGCATTCACTAGGCTGAGATAGGTTTTTTGGAGTGTTGTGGTTGCAGGAACTGAAGCAGCTGCACTGATGTCAGAGGTCTGGACTTCTTCTGGCCTTCAGCTTGACAAGCACCAACACTGGCTGATACCGTTTCATCTGGAGCACACCCCAGGCCCCTGAACTTCTATCTCGAGATCACATCTTCTACCAGGACCTGTCTGCCCCAGATCCAGTGTCAATTTGAGGCATGGAGTGAGTGTGACTAGAGTGTGTGTGTACTAGACTGGGAGTGGGGATCTCAGCGTGGTGGTCACAGTGGTTCAAGGGGCTGCACTGCCATCAGAGAGCTGTACTGCTTCCGTGGAACTGCCTGAGCAAATGCCAACAATTCCACTGATGTGCTGGTCAAATCATACTGCAGGCCGCCAGGCCACTCCTGTGTCTCTATATCAAGTATTCTCCCAAGACCTGGTTGACCTAGTTCCCATATCAAACTGTGGTGTGGAGCGAGTTGGGCCAAGATGTTCGCACATTTCAGATTGGACTGCACAGAGAGTCAACAGACACACTGCAGGACTCTTCCCTGTGTGTTTGTGAGCCAGTAACCACACACTCCTCATGAGTGCAGTCTAGCCTTCTCCAGCCCTTCTACCTGTCCTAGCAGTTCTCTTAACAGTTGGTCTTGTTTCCTCTGCATAAGACCCCAGGCCAGCAACACCAAGTCTGTGCCTCAACCTGCTCACTCTCTAGGGGGAGGGCTCACCCATGTAGACTTTCTTTTCTTCCTAGATCACTCCCAGGGGCACAGGTCCTGACCCAATGTGTTTTTCTTTCCCCCAATCTACCCAGTTACATGGGAATCTTTCATGTAGCATTTGCTGCATAGGAGGAGTTCCCCCAGTTTCTAGTTATATTTCCATGAAAACTGTTTGATATGTAGATGTATTTTTATGTGTTTGGGGTGGGAGACAGTGAGCGCCACATCCTTTTACTTCACCATTTTGATTCCCCTTTGATTTCTTCTTTAGATTGACTGAACATCCCTTTGTAGCTGTTTACTTTCATAATATGAAAATACTATATTTCTACAGAACCTCCATATCTTTACACCTCCCAATCTATTTCCTAATTTATGTTGTTTGTATCATTACTTTAATAGATCCAAGTTTTAATATACTTGCTTTCATTCAGTAATCATGAAAGAATAATATATAACATTTATAGATTTATACTTTAGAATCTATAATTAACAAAAATATTTGAGTTTTCAATAGTTACTTTCCCTGAGGATGGAGAAACTATTCATAAGAACAAGGTGTAAAATCTCAAGTATTATTTCAAGTATGTCTGAATAAGTTTCTATCAAATTTATTCTCATAGAGATACCTTTTACAGTGATAGCACTATATCTTTTGTGGTAGATAAAATGCCAGTAGAATACATGCAGTCTTTCAGAGGATATAATGTGAGGCAACTATAGTCTCTGGAATGTGAGGAGAAAGGATCTCATAGGAAAAGGGAGCCAGAGAGACAGAGCCTTACTTTTTTTTTGCTTCAACTCTGCCCAAATCTCTGACTGATTTATGATCTACACAGGTATGTGGCAGACATGAAATTATGTAGCTAAAGATAAAATAACTCAACTAAAACTTTAGCCATGGTCCTAGAGAAACAATTTACAGCTTTTGTTTGACCAAGAAAATTGTCTACTAAAACTAACTAAAACCAGGGGTTTTAAAAGAATGTAGTATCTCCACAACATAAAAGTTTAAATGGCCAGGATAAAATTCTACCTGGCCATTAAATAAAAAGGACAACATAGGACCATTTTTAATTAAAGGACAATCAATTAACACCCATCCAAAGATGACTGAAAAACTGGAAGAAGCTAAGGAATGAAACCATCTATTTATAAGCCTGCTCAGTAACTGTAAAAGGAAACGTTTGCAGTAAATGAAAAGACAAGAATTCACAGCAGAGAAATAGAAACTATAGTAACATCTAAATGGAATTTATGCAACTGAAAAATATAATAACACAGTAATGAGCCACTCAAATATAAATTAGGAGAAATTATCCAGTCTGAAGAACACAGAGAAGGAAAAGGTGTTAAAAATGAGAAGAACCTCAAAAAAATCATAAGTTGATCATAAATGTAACTGGAATCACAGAAGACAAAAGAGAAAACAAATTAAAAAACAGCTGGCTAATTTTCCCCAATTTGGAAAAATAATGCACAATGCTCAGGAAACTCCAAGCAAAATATAATAAATACAAAGAAAACCATGTCTAGGTTCATCATGGTCAAACTGCTAAGTCAAAGATAAAGGCAAAATCTGGTAAAAAGTCAAAGGAAAACAGTATATTACCTACAGGGAACAATGATTCAAAAACCACTAACCTCTTCAAGGAAAAAAAAAATAAGGCTGGATGACAGTGGGGAAATACCTACAAAATACCAAACAATAGAACTATCAACCCAGATTTCTATTTCAAGTGAAATAATTCTTCAAGAATGAAGAACGATTAAAGACATTCCTGAATAAAAAACTGAGTTTGTCAGAAGACTTATACTATATGAAACTCTAAAGGAAGTTATTCAAGTAAAAGTAAAACTATACCAGAAGGAAATTCAGATCATAAGGAAGGGATAAACAGCATCAGGAGGAATAAATATTCAAATAAATGGAAAACATTCTTTCTTTTCTTAATTAAGAAAAGTACATGAATGATTAAAGAAAAAAGTATAACATTATCTTGGGGGGTTATATGTATGCAAATGTATATAACATTAGTAAAATAAGGATAGTGCATATAGAGAATTATATGAATACAAGTTTCTATATTGTATGTGAAATGGTAGAACAGTAACTTTAAACAGAGGGAAAAGGTAAAAATGTATATGTAATTGCTACAGTAACCACTTAAATACTACTGCAAATAAGTAAAGGTAAAAATCCAATAGGTAAAGTAAGATATATATCACAGAAATATTCAAATAATCCAAATACAAGCAAGAAAGGAAGAACAAAGAAATGACAACAACACAGCAAACCAAAATAAAACTATAAAAAAGAGGTAAAAAAAAAATAAAAAACAAACTAGAAGAGACTCATTCACTCACATTAGTAATTTTGTAAAATGTCAATATAATAAATGTATCAGTATTTAAACACTTAAAGAACAAAAATCTGTCAGAATAAATAAGAGAACAAAACCAAATTATATTCCTTTGAATAAGCCTGACCTTTAAATAGAAAGACAGACAGGCTGACAGTAACTAGATGAAAATAATATTTTATATAAAGAGTCAGCATAAGAAGCTTGGGGTAGTTATTTTAATATCAGCTAAAAATAGACCTCAAGAAAAAAATGTATTACTAGAGATAATAAGGGACATTTAAAAATAATAAAATAATGGTACAGCAGGAATAACATAATAATCATAAATGTAAGTACATCTTAGAACTTTAGAGCTGAAGAGAAAGAATTAAAAGGAGAAAGATAAAATTACAAAGACATTTTAGTACCTCTTTTATCAGATCGAAAGACATAGATTACCTTAAAAAATACTATCAACTACTTGACCCAATTAGCATTTAGAGAACACTATTCCCATTTATTTCAGAATACATGTTCATTTTTAGTATACATGGTAAATTCACTAGAAAAGGTCATATTCTGGATTCTAAAGCAAGTTTAAATTATTATATAATTTAACACATCATAAATAAATCATTATTGAATATACTGAAAAGAAGGGAAGGAGGGAGGGAAGGAGATAGAAAGGAGAGAGAGATGAAGGGAGAGAAGGGGAAAGGAAGGTAATTATACACAGATCATGTCTAGATAGTTTTTCTTTTTTGTGTGTATTAGCCTTCTCCAACCTATCCACCCACGTTTTTATTTTAAAATAATTGTTGAAAACTGCAAGCTGCTTTGTCTTTCCCTTTTTGCTTGCTTTTTCTAGAAATAAAGATACAATGTTTCTAAATCCTAAAAATGCAATGCAAGACTCTAGGCGGGCTAAAATGTGTGTTTACTGTAATACTTAAAGACAATCTTCTTCTATGCAGAACAAGATAAACAAATGTCATGGATGACATGTATAAGATCTGCTAACTATAATCATAGAGTGCTAACCTGTAAGATATATATAGAATAAATACATAAATATCTGTATGCTGAACATAGATAAAATGATGGAACAAATGAGAGCTAACTTATAGATACAAAGGGATGGAAAGACCATTTAAACCTTAAATATTCATAAATCATGGATCATATTATTCCCAGTTGTCAGCAATATGATTCCTACTGTGACACTGTTACCCACTGATGACATCCATTTTGGTCCCATGTGACCTTTGCCAGAGACATGCAGATAAAATCCATAGCTGTTCAGCAAGTCATCAGTGATCTACAGCTATTGGCTAGGCATGCTTGCCCCTGTGTCTCTCTAATCAAACAAGCAAGTGATGGGTCAGAGGACCTTATATCTGCTGAGTGCCCTTCCCAAACCTCGACTCTGGTCCTTGTAACTACAGTGTCAGCAGAGAAGGCTGATGAGACAGAGGGAGGGAGAGAGATGGGCATGTGAGCACTATGTAACACAGACTTCAGGTTCGCTGCTCCTTCCACTCCAGATGCATCCTATTTGAAAGCATGTCAACCTACACTAATACTTTGCCTTTTCTACTTGTGACATTTTGGAAACATTAAATTGACTATATGATTTGAGCATGTTAATCTGGTCCTTCTCTTGTTTTGCAACCTCTGGTTTTAAAATTTTGAGATCTCAGAATTTCCTGGACGTTGAATGATTTGTAAGTCATCAAAAATAAACTAACAGCAGATGGAACACACATACACACACCCCAGGAACACCACCATTGAAAATAAGTACTGGACAAAGCACTGAATTCAGAAGCAGAAAACCCTCAAGAATATGGCTCACTGAGATTTCAAGTAATTGATTTATCTTTCTGATTATCTCTTTCTTCCACATATAAATGTGAAGATTAAACACTTTAAACTTCTCATAATTATTTATAGGACCAAAGTATCAGGACATTTCATATTTTCTGAACATAAGTAGATACATTTTTCTCTAATATAAGATATATTAGTATACCTCCTAACTGTTGAAATGTAGGTTGTCTTTTGCTTAGAATATCTTTAATTTATTCAGCATAATTTAGTAAATCAACCATTCTTTCCCCAAGTGTGCATCAGAACCATGTGGGAAGATATTTATGAAGAATTATGTTTTTCAGAAAAATTGTATTTCTGGGAATTTTCTTTCTATTATTCAAGATTCCATTCAAAACCAAACTTGAAACTGCACAGACACTGAATGTACAGTCTAACTGTGCCAACACTCAGATTCTAGAGTAAAGATGACATTCATAGTTAGAAAGTCACATCAACCATCAGGTAGTCCTCACTGACCAGTCATCAGAGCAGTTCCTAGCCTCCCTGGTGGACCACTTGGCTCACTGCGTCCTCCCCTTCTGGTGCCATTTATGCATGTATCATACTAGGGTTTGGAAAGGGTTAATTAAATTGGAAACAGGTGAGATTCCATATATTTGCAACATGAATCTCCAAATTAATATAGAATTTGATACAATATGGGGGTATTTTTGACATTATTAGTAGAATAATACATAAACCTAAATAGAGATAACCAAGTTTGATGGATTTTAAGTAATAAATCTATCAAACCTGACTGAGGAATGAAAGTGAAAGTGAAAGTAAAGTCAGTCAGTCGTGTCCGACTCTTTGCAACCCCATGGACTGTAGCCCACTAGGCTCCTCTGTCCATGGGATTCTCCAGGCAAGAATATTGGAGTGGGTTCCCATTTCCTTCTCCAGGGGATCTTCCCAACCCAGGGATCAAACCCGGGTCTCCCACACTGCAGGCAGATGCTTTAACCTCTGAGCCACCAGGGAAGAGGAATAGACCCAGCTAAATATTAGCATTGAGAGAACAGTAAACAAAACATCAAAGTTTTTAAGAGTTAGAAACTTGAATGCTCCCTAAATATGTCTCAGTTTCTATGAGTCTTACTTGCCTAACCTATCAGTGAAGCGCTATTTTCTGAAGACCTTTCTGGCTAGGAGTGCCTAATATGATCCTCCATGATAATTCACTCCAACCATAAACCACGTTGCTGCTTTCCCCTTTCTCTCTTTCTCCAGCGTCCCCCAGATCTCCATCTCCCACCCCTGAATCTAATGCTGACATCACTACAGGAGTCTTTATTGAAACCATCTGGAGCTTTCACAAAAATCTCTGGTTCTGAAAAGAAGAAAGCAGCCATTAAAGCAAGAATGGCCTGAGCCAAAATGGTGCCTATCAGTGGACTCCCAGAGAGGACTGACTGATGCCTCTGTATGAAACTAGTCACTTCATTCTGCTTCCTGAAATCTCATAAAAATTCTCCAATTCACTGTTGGCCATGTCAACTCGATTGCTAGTCACTAACTTGGGATCCTAGAGTAGCCTAAATAAGGCTTTGCTATTGGAATTCCAGACTCAGTGTTGAGCGGTTAGGTGAATGTGGGACATGTCTACCTGCTCTACATTGTTTTTTGATTCTTTCTAACACTACAATACATGTGTGAGACTTTGCTGAAAAGATACAATTAAAACGAAATACCAATGTACCCAATCAAAAATGTATCCCCATAGGAAAGAGTCAAGACGGTGAAATAGGAGGACATGGAATCATCTCCCCTCACAAATACATCAAGAATACATCTACACATGGAATAATTCTCACAGAGCAAATGCTGAGCATTAACAGAAGACTGCAGAGCTCTAAAAGAAAAAGGACAATCCCCTGGCAACCAGGTAGGATAAAGAAAAGAGGAATCAAAAAGGGAGCAGTGCCCCTGGCAGGATGCTGAAGATGAGGAAAGGTTCCCACACTCAGCAAAAACCCTTTATGGTGGGGAAATCAGCTGGGACAGAAAGGGACCTTCCAGGGATTGAAGGGCAATGCAGCGGATGGTCCAAGGAAGGCAGGACTAAGTAAGAACTGCGTGTATGGGCTGTGCTACAGCCCTGCACACCCCAGCCTGAGTTATGTGTCTCCTGTTGCTGAGGGTGGTTGGGTGCTGGAAAGTGGGGGCTAAATCCTTCACAGAGGGTGCCTTAAAGGTGCACACAGTCCTAGACTAGTTCCCTTATGCTCGTTCTTATTCCCATCTCAACAACTCCTCCTTCAAATATCAATTGCACAGCTACAACTAGGGACAAATGTCCATTCATAACTCCCTACCGATGGAAGTCCCTTCTTGTCCCCTGCAACAACCCATCCCCAACCCAGCACAACACACAGGGATCCCAAACAGTTCATATCCAAATCAGAGGAAATCAGTCTACAATAACATGAATAAAGGGAATGAAGGATCTAGTTAGGAGTGCGTGTGCATGCATGCTCAGTCATTTCAGTCGTACCCAACTCTGTGCGACCTCATGGACTGTAGCCCACCAGGCTCCTCTGTCCATGAGATTCTCCAGGCAAGGAGTGGGTTGCCATGCCCTTCTCCAGGGGATCTTCCCAACCCAGGGATCGAACCAGTGTCTCCTGCATTGCAGGCAAACTCTTTACTGCTGAGCCACAGAAGCTTTTTAGTGTAAAAAAAGTTAGGAGCAGGACTGTCCTAATGAGAATCAATCAAAAGACTCCATGAGCCAATCTCTCTTCCTCTCCCAGTTTCTTAGGCAGACTGTCCTGCTGTTCATCTATTTAAATGGTGGTATCTACACTGTATTCTGTTTATTCTTCCTTCATAAGGGTTCTACTCTCCCTCTCTTTCTAAGGTTTTACTTTTGGACACCCTTGAGTTACTCTAGCCATCCCACCTGAGGGTCACTATATAGTCTATGCCTTTAACTACATAATTATTAAATTAGCTTAGCTACTGCCTTCTATTCAACACTGGTTTATAAAGCATCAAGTATAAATCATAATTCCATCTGATTTTTCTGTGTATGTATTTTAAAACAATCATGACATACGTTCCCAGAGATCCTAGAAGTCTCTAAACCTTCTGAAAGCAAATTAAGAAAAGGAAAAAATCAAGACCGAAAAAGACAATGCTAATGCCTCAGAACTCAGACTTTGGAAGATGTTAAAGTCAAAAGCTTATAATGAAAAGCAAACTGGCTGTAAAGTAAAGGCTACTTCTTTCCTTACCTGCCAGGTAACACTAAAAATCGTAAAGGAAATCTAGATTACGTTAGCCATCTCAGTGACCAGAGAGGATAAAATCATTCTACCTCCAAAGAACACTGATTTTTTTTCTGAAATGAAAATAGAAATACACAGACTATCTATGATATTTATCCAGATTTTCTATGATATTGATCCAGCCTTTAATTCAGGAAAGGAATAATAACTTATTGCTCACCATTTAATACTGTTATATTGGCATAACAGCTAACACCATGATCTCTTTCACAACATATGTGAAAGTATTCCCATTCTTGCTTGTTCTTTCAGATTTCACTAACATGAACATAGATATTTGGTTTTAGCTTTCAAACTTCTCTCTCTCTCTCCTTTTCTCTCTCCCTTTCTCCTTCTTAAGTACATCTCCTAATTGATTCTTTTGGGGTTTATCTTTACTGAAACAACCATACGACCAATGGGAAAGTTCTTAGCGTTAAACTTTTAGTTATTGCTGTATCCAGATATCTGCTATCTCCATGGCTAGAATGAATTAATAATGAATTGAAGTTATCTAATTTTAACTAGACATTTGGACATTGTGTAGATATACTTCTCTTTAAAGAAGCAAGGTAAGAATAATGTTTACATAATTTATGAAACTTAACATAAATATCACTATCTTTGGGGAAATCTGTATCTGTCATAGCATAAGGTTTTTCTATAAATTAGGTGACAGAAAATCCATTGATTATTTTGCATAAAAATAAATAGTTCATCAATAAATATATTAAATTTTATTGATATATATCCTATTCACACATTGAGACACAAGTTTTTCAAATAGGTCCAAATAATAGTAACCCGTTGAACCCACTGAAATGTATTTCCTATAAATTTTGAAATTGTCACATAATTCTAAAGTTTTCTGATCTGACTTTAGCACACAAGTTAAGGAAATCAATTAAAACACATAAATAGAGCTTTAAATTTTTTTTTTTAAAGAAAAGCAGCTTATTACTGACAAGTTGATGAAAAGTTTATTTCCGCTTAGCTTGGGTCAGAGTGATTCTCAAACTGACCTTTTGCATTTCTGTATACTGAATAGTGGTGACTAAGCCAAAACCCAGAAATTACACTGAATAAGCCAATCACCTATGTTTCAACTTTTGGCCACTTTTATTTTTCTAGGATTAAATATATAAATACAATCAGAGTTGAGATATATATATAGGTTGGATATGCAAATAAATACAAAAACAACAATAATAACAACATATTCAACTTTCTCTCTCAATGAAAAGACTAAGACTGCTTAATTTTGCATAGTGATATCTGGTGTTAACGTATACTATCAGTTCAGTTCAGTTCTGTCGCTTAGTCGTTTCCGACTCTTTGCGACCCCATGAACCACAGAACGCCAGGCCTCCCTGTCCATCACCAACTCCTGGAGTCCACCCAAACTAAGTATATATGTATATACATATACATATGTATACTAGTAATTTATCATAACACATACTAGTCAGGTATGCTATGAAAAGTTTAAGAAAAAAGTCATTAAACTAATGCCTTAATAAAAGTATTAGATGACCAGAGGAATTCTTTAATCTAATGACTGATTACAAACTCTTAAATAAGAAAAATTTCCTAACAAAAAGTATTTATTATAAGTGAAACAGTTGGTAAAGATTATTTTAGCTGTCAAGATATTTGTGGAGATTTGATCAAGAAATTTAATTTCATATTTTAATTTGAATTAATATATACGTATATCTCAGTTCAGTTCCCTCGCTCAGTCGTGTCCAACTCTTTGTGACCCCATGGACTGCAGCAAGCCAGGCCATCCTGTCCATCGCCAACTCCGGGAGTTTACTCAAACTCATGTCCATTGAGTCGGTGATGCCACCCAGCAATCTCATCCTCTATTGTCCCTTTCTTCTCCTACCTTCAATCTTTCCCACTATCAGAGTCTTTTCTAATGAGTCAATTATTCGCATCAGGTGGCCAAAGTATTGGAGTTTCAATTTCAGCATTAGGCCTTCCAATGAATATTCAGGACTGATCTCCTTTAGGATGGACGGGTTTGGTCTCCTTGCTGTCCAAGGGACTCTCAAGAGTCTTCTCCAGCACCACAGTTCAAAAGCATCAGTTCTTCGGTTCTCAGCCTTCTTTATTGTCCAACTCTCACATCCATACATGACTACTTGAAAAACCATAGCTTTGACTAGACAGACTTTTGTCGGCAAAGCAATGTCTCAGCTTTTTAATATGGTGTCTAGGTTGGTCATAGCTTTTCTTCCAAGGAGCAAATGTCTTTTAATTTCATGGCTGCAGTCACCATCTTCAGTGATTTTTGAGCCCCCCCAAAATAAAGTCTGTCACTATTTCCATTGTTTCCCCATCTATTTGCCATGAACTGATGGGACCGGATGCCATGATCTTAGTTTTCTGAATGTTGAGTTTTAAGCCAACTTTTTCACTCTTCTCTTTCACTTTCATCAAGAGGCTCTTTAAGTTCTTTACTTTCTGCCATAAGGGTGGTATCATCTGTATACCTACGGTTATTGATATTTCGATTCCAGCTTGTGCTTCATCCAGCTGGCATGTCACATGATGTACTGTGCATAGAAGTTAAATGAGCAGGGTGACAATATACAGTCCTGACATACTCCTTTCCTGATTTGGAACCAGTCTGTTGTTCTATGTCTGGTTCTAACTGTTGCTTTTTGACCTGCATACCGATTTCTCAGGAAGCAGGTCAGATGATCTGGTATTCCCATATCTTTAAGAATTTTTCAGTTTGTTGTGATACACACAGTCAAAGGATTTGGCACAGTCAATAAAGCAAAAGTAGATATTTTTCTGGTATTCTCTTGCTTTATCAACGATCCAGAAGATATTGCCAATTTGATCTCTGGTTCCTCTGCCTTTTCTAAAATCAGCTTGAACATCTGGAATTTCATAGTTCATGTACTGTTGAAGCCTGACTTGGAGAATTTTGAGCATTACTTTGCTAGTGTGTGAGATGAGTGCATTCGTGCTGTAGTTTGAACATTCTTTGACATTGCCTTTCTTTGGGATTGTAACGAAAACTAACCTTTTCCAGTACTGTGGCCACTGCTGAGATTTCCAAATTTGCTAGCATATGGAGTGCAGCACTTTCACAGCATCATCTTTCAGGATTTGAAACAGCTCAACTGGTATTCCATCACCCCACTAGCTTTGTTCGTAGTGATGCTTCCTAAGGCCCACTTGATTTTGTATTCCAGGATCTCTGGCTCTAGGTGAGTGATCACATCATCGTGATTATCTGGGTCATGAAGATCTTTTTTCTATAGTTCTTCAGTGTATTCTTGCCACTTGCCATTGCTTCTTAGTATCTTCTGCTTCTGTTAGGTCCCTACCATTTCTGTCCTTTATTGAGCCCATCTGTGCATGAAATGTTCCCTTGGTATCTCTAATTTTCTTGAAGAGATCTCTGGCCTTTCCCATTCTATTGTTTTCCTCTATTTCTTTGCATTGATCACAGAAGAAGCCTTTCTCATCACTCCTTGCTATTCTTTGGAAGTCTACATTCAAATGGGTATATCTTTCCTTTTATCCTTTGCCCTATATCTAAACTCTATATCCCTATATCTAAACTCTTAGAAAAGAAGTAGATCAAGTTATCTAAAAATACATACTTTATTTTACCACATATATATATTTATCCTAGAAGTTTGATGTTTAACCTCATATTCTCTCCTTCTCTCTCTCTCCCTATATACACACACACACATATATATATATATCAAGTAAACAATATCTTTAAGGTGATTTCACTTAATTTTTAGGCTTCTGAAGGAATTATTGAGAATATTCTCTATCTATCTAAAAACTATTTGTTAGTACACAGAGCACTAATAGTCTCTGAAAAACTCCAAAAAGAGTAATAGTAATCAAATAATATTGTGATTAAAAGGTATACGGTATTTTCAATAACTAATTTATATGTAAATTTAAAAACAAATTATTTTGCAACCCATTAAATAATTTCCAAATGAAACCTAATGGATTTCAGGAAAGGGTAGACCACTTAGTGCTTTGAAGAGTATTATGTATGCTATGATTTGGTGAGTTTTTTTGTTTCTCTTTCTGCCTGGTTTTTGTGTATTTAACTCCTGTAATTGAAAGCAACTTAGTATAGGATTGTGCCAGACAGTTTTGCAATAATAAATGACTATTTTATTCCCTTATTGAACGGATTACTTGGTTTATAATTTCACTTATTTCCCTGTGTGTGCGCATGTGTGCTCTGTGTGCTTTTACTGATACTCATAATAGCAGATCAGGGAAATCTCATAGCAAAATGATTTGTGTTGAACTTTGAAATATGTATAAGGTTGTGGTATTTCAGATATGCTAATTTTGATTTATAATCACTGAAAAATGTTCAGTATAGCATTTATGCTCCAGGGTCATATTTCTAAAGAGTTTGGCAAAAATTTTATTTTAAAATTGAATATTGATTTTCTTATGAACTTCCATGTATACATCATGACTAAAAGAGATATCTAAATTCTAAATCCACAGAATGAATTATCCCTGATATACAGAAGGAATTATTCAAATCTAGAGCAGTAAAAATATTCACTGCTTAACAGTTTGAAAAAAACACTAAAACTTTACCAAGTTTGGACATATGTACAATGTCAACACAAATTGCTAAGCTGCTCCAGTCGTGTCCAAATCTTTGCAACCCTATGGACTGCAGCCCACCAGGCTTCTCTGTCCAAAGGATTCTCCAGGCAAGAATATTGGAGTGGGTTGCCATTTCCTTCTCCAAACAACACATATTATTGCTATGTTAAAGTTTATGATTAAAAGAAAATATATAATATAATGAAAATAAAAATAGATGCTAGTCAGATTTAAGTTTATTTTACTTTGGTTTTTCCAAACTCAGGAAAATTAATTTAAGTATATAGGCAAATATCTACAAATTTAATTTTTGAAGAATGAAAATTGCAATTATATTAAAAATATTTAACTATATTTTATTTTTTAATGATAAAAACAAATAGAAGTTTGCTGTTTTCTTTTGAACTAGTAGGGAATTCAAATTGTATTCAGTTATTTGCAATTGTTATTTGTAGTTATTATATCTTTTCTTTTGCTTACCTAGAATTTCATTTGCTTTTTTATTCTATTACCTAAGATGGAAATTTAGATTATTGATTCTAGGTCTTTCTTCTTTTCTAATTTATGAATTCAGTGCAATTTCCCTCTACATACTATTTTCACTGTATCTTACAGAATCTGAAGTGAAAGTGAAAAATACTTTCACTTTCAAAATATTTTAAAATTTCTCTTGAAAGCTTTCTTTGACTCATTTGTTATTTAGAAATGTACTCTTTAACCTCCATGTATTGGGAATTTTCTAGTTTAACTCCATTGTGATCTGAGATCAAACACAGTATTATTTCTATTCTTTTGAAAATTGTAAGGTGTGTATTATGGCCCAGAATATTGTCTATCTCAGTTGTTGGATGAAGTAGTTTTACAGATGTCAATGATATTCATTTGATTGCTGGGCTGAGTTCAGCCATGTTCTTTGATTTTCTGCCAGCTAGATCTGTCTATTTCTGATTAGAGGGGGCTGTTGAAATCTTCAACTATCATAATGCAAACATTTGTTTCTCCTTACCACTATATCATTTTTTACGTCATGTAGTATGACACTATGTCATATAAGGCATATAAGTCATTTTGGACAATGTATCTCTTTATTCCTGATAACCTTCCTTATTTTGAAGTTGTCTTAATTTTATTATATTTATAAAATGTAATCCTATATTAAACTAATGTAGCTACTTCTTTCTTTGATTAGTATTATCTTGATATATTTTTCTCCATTTACTTAATTTTAATATATATTTGTCTTTAAAATAGATTTTTGTAAACAATATATAATTGGGTCCTATGTCACATACACTCTGACACTTTGTATTTTAATTAGTGCATTCAGACCATTGATGTTCTAAATCATTATTAACATAGGTTAATATCTACCATATTCATTTTTGTTTTCTATTTTTTGTCCTTATTCTTTGTTCTTGCTTTTGCTTTTCACTTTTTTACCTTTTGTGGTTTTAATTGATTTTATATGATTCCATTTTCTCCTCTTTTTTAGCAAATCAGTTATAGATTTTTTTCACTTTTTTTCAGTAGTTGCCTTGAAGAAGAGAGTGGCAGAGGATGAGATGGTTACATAGAATCACTGACTCAATGGACACGTATTTGAGCAAACTCCAGGAAATAGTGGAGGACAGAGAAGCCTGACATGCTACAATTCACCAAGTCACAAAGAATTGGACATGACTTAGCGACTGAACAACACAACGTTCACACTAACCATGAAGTGGGTGGGTGCTCAGTCACTAAGTCATGTCCAAGTCTTTTGTGACCCCATGATCTGTAGCCAGCCAGGCACCTCTGTTCATGGAATTTCCCAGGCAAGAATACTAGAGTGGATTGCCATTTCCTTCTCCAGGGGAACGTCCTGTCCCAGGGATCAAACCCAGGTCTCCTGCATTGCAGATGATCACCTGCATTGGCGGCTGGGTTCTTTACCACTGAGCCACCAGGGAAGCCCAACCATAAAGTGGTATAGTGTTATTAGAAAGTGGACTTATTAGTTGTAAAGGTATACTGAAAACTGTAGAGCAACTGCTCTTTGTTATTGATGTTATTGTTATAAGATGTGACTACCTTATAATAAAATATTTTAGTTCCTTCCATCTTTTTATCATTGCTGTCATTCCTTTTACTTACCTAACAAGCATACCTAAGCATGTATATAAATACATATTCATATGTTATATAGAGACATAAACAAATATATTGTTGGTATCATTATTTTGAATAAACTGTTATCTGTTAGATCAGTTAAAGAATAAGAAAAATAAAAGTTTTTATTTTAATTCCAATACTTTGGCCACCTGATGCAAAGAGCTGACTCATTGGAAAAGACCCTGATTCTGGGAAAGATTGAGGGCAGGAGGAGAAGGGGACGACAAAGGATGAGATGGCTGGATGGCATTATCGACTCGATGGCCATGGGTTTTGGTGGACTCTGGGAGTTGATGATGGACAGGGAAGCCTGGTGTGCTGCGGTTCATGAGGTGGCAAAGAGTCGGACACAACTGAGTGACTGAACTGAACTGATTCTTTATTCAGTGCGGTTCCTTTGTTTATGTAAACCTGAGTTTCTAACCTGTATTATTTTCTTCTTCTAACTTCTTTTCACATTTCTTGCAAAGCAGGTCTATTAACAACAAATTACCCAATTTTTACGTATTTGACAAAGTCTATTTCTTCTTCACTTTTGAAAGATAATTTTCCAAGTACATAATTCTAGGTTGGTAGGATTTACACCAACACTTTAAATATTCATTACCTTCTTGCTTGCATGGTTTCTAAGAAGTTGGCCATACTTCTTATCTTTGTTCCTCTACAGGAAAGGTGTTTTCATCCTCTGGTTTCTTTCCTGGTTTTTTCTTAATCTCTGATTCTCTATAGTGTGAAAATTATATACTTTCCTGTAGTCCTGGATTTTTTGTTAGTTTGTTTTGGTATTTGTCCTACTTATTCTCTGAGTTTCCTGGAACTGTATTTTGGTGTTTGACATTAATTTGAGAAAATTTTCAGTCAATATTGTTCTAAATATTTCTTCTGTTTCTTACTCCCTTTATTTTCCTTCTGGTTTATCTATTACCTGTGTGTTTTATATTTTGTAACTGTCCCACAGTTTTTATATATTCTGCTCCAGTTTTTAGTATTTTTCCCTTGGTGTTTCAGTTTTTGAAGATTCTATTGATATATCCTCTTGCCCACAGACCCTTTCCTCAGCCATGTCCAATCTACCAATAAGCCCATCAAAGGTAATCCTCAGTTCTGTTACAATTCATTAGATCTCTAACATTTATTTTTTGTTCTTTCTTAGGGTTTTCATTTTTCTGTTTACATTGCCCATCTGTGTTTTCATGTGTCTACTTTATCACTAGAACTCTTAATATATTAATTATAGTTGTTTTAAATTCCCAGTATGACTGAACATCATACTTAAATTCCCCAGACTTAACATCCCTGCCAAGTCTGGTTCTGATGCTTGCTGTCTCTTAAAAGTGTGCTTTTTATCTTTTGGTGTGCCTTGCAATTTTTTGATAACCAAATATAATGTCTTGAGTAAAAGAAAATGCTGTAAATAGGGCTTTAATAATGTGTTGGTGGGATTCCCAGGTGGTTTAGTGATAAAGAATTCACCTGACAATGCAGGGACTGCAGAAGATACAGGTCCAAACCCTGGGTTGAGAAGATCCCCTGGAGGAGAAATGGCAACCTACTCTAGTACTCTTGCCGGAATAATCCCATGGACAAAGGACACTGGCAGGGTCTCAGCGGTTGCAAAGAGTCAGACATGGCTGAGCATGCATGCCAGCAATGTAGTGGTGAGCTGTGGGGTAGAGGAAATATTCTATAGTCCTGTAATTAGGTCTCAGTTTTTTACTGAGCCTATGCTTCTGGACTATGAACTTCACTAGTGTTTTTCAGTGATTTTTCCTCCCCCTTTAAGTGGGACTGGGTGGGTATTTCCCTTTCTCTAGGTCAGTTGGAATATGATAATATCCCAATAAGTTAGACTCTCATTAACTAGTTTCTCCGGAAAGTAAGGCTTGTTATGAACAGAGTTCTGGAGGATTTCAAAATGGCTCCATTTCCCCTCCCCTTGCCAGAAGCAAAAAAAGATTTTTCTCTGATATTTACTCTAAGAAACTGATTGAGCTCATAGAGATAAATCTTCAAATATGGTGAGGGCCATGCTATGATTGGGTCCCTCCAGAGTTTTTAACTCCCAGAGTTGTCTGCGTTGCGCCTCCAGCAATTCGTATTTTTAATTATTCCTACTTTGGCATTGTTCTCCATTCAAGAGTCTCTACCCCAGTATGCCATGATTCCTTGCATTCACTTGTGTGTCTCTCCAATCTTGGGGACAACTGTTTTATCTGTGTCCTCCTCTCTCTTTCAGATTCAAGAAGAGTTAATTTTTTCAGTTTATTCACTCTTTTACACGTTATTCGAATAGAATGGTGACTTCTAAGTGCCTTACACATAGAACAGGAATTCACCCAAAATATTCATTCTTTAATGGAAAAAGATATTTCTTCTCTTCTACTTTTAACAGTCTTGCAAAGCAAGTTACTAAGTGTTGAGTTCATGACATTCTCATTTACCATCTAGTCTGCAAAGATCATTTTTTTAATGCAGAAGGAAATGGCAACCCATTCCAGTAGTCTTGCCTGGAAAATCCCATGGACGAGGAGCCTGGTAGGCTACAGTCCATGGGGTCTCAAAGAGTCAGACACAACTGAGAGACTTCACTTTCCCTTTTCACTTTCATGCACTGGAGAAGGAAATGGCAACCCACTCCGGTGTTCTTGTCTGGAGAATCCAAGGGACGGAGGGGCCTGGTGGGCTGCCGTCTATGGGGTCGCACAGAGTCAGACACAACTGACATGACTTCGCAGCAGCAGCAGCATTTTTTTAAACTCTAATCTCTTCTCCAGGTGGAAAAATCAGTTATCTATTTTTTTGTAACTCTTGAATGATGGTATATGAATCTTCATTATGACATACTAAAATGCAACTTAGATGTCCATCAGCAGATGAACAGATAAGAAAGTTGTGGTACATATACACAAGGGAATATTACTCAGCTATTAAAAAGATCGCATTTGAATCATTTCTAATGAGGAGGATGAAAACTGGAGCCTATTATATGGAGTGAAGTAAGTCAGAAAGAAAAACACCAGTACAGAATATTAACACATATATATGGAATTTAGAAAGATGATAATGATGACCCTATATGTGAGACAGCAAAAGAGACACAGATATAAAGGACTGACTTTTGGACTGTGGGAGAAGGCGAGGGTGGGATGATTTGAGGAAATAGCATTGAAACATGTATATTACCATATGTGAAACAGATCACCAGTCCAAATTCTATACATAAAACAGGGCACTCAAAGCTGATGCACTGGGACAACCCAGAGGGATGGGACAGGGAGGGAGGTAGGAGGGGGATTTTGGGTGGGGGACACATGTACACCCATGGCTGATTCATGTCAATATATGGCAAAAACCACCACAGTATTGTAAAGTAATTAGCCTCCAATTAAAATAAATAAATTTCTTAAGAAAGAAAGAAATCAGACTTTGCTCAGCTTTGAATTGTTTTGTAAATTATAATTTTGTTATTTCTATAATTGCATTTCCAAAACTAAGCTTTTTATTTCTAGTAATTCCTAGATATGCTATATTGGCATGAAATAATGTACAAGTCCTTTACTTCTTATCCTCTTTTTTAATAGTCTTGCTCATATTATGCAAATCCCATTTGTCAAAAAGGATACTCATGCATTTAACAGCAGCATTTCAAAGTATAAGAAGCAATATCTGACAGAACTAAAAGCTACACCCATAATCATATTTGGATACTCTCAGTAGTAAATATAACTAGTAAACAATAAATTAATAAACACATAGATGAACTGAGAAAATACTACTGTATCTAACTGCCATTAATAGAATAATACATAAACATAATTGTTTTACAAGTGCAAATTGAAATTTCATCAAGATAAACCATGAAACAAACCTCATTGCCCTAAAAGAATATTTACCAATTTAAAAGAATTGCAATCATGCAAAGTATGTTCTCTGACTCTAGTGGAGTCAAGCTAGAGATCAATAACCAAAAAAAAAGAGGAAATACCCAAACAATTCATTGTTGAAGAATAATTCTCAAGATAAATTAGAAAATACTTTGAATTGTAAGAAAATGAAAATACAGCATATCAAAGTTTGTGAGACACAGTAAAAGCAGTGCTTGTAGAAAGTTTATAATATTTAACATTATTATTAGAATAGAAGAAAGGTCTCATCTCATAATCTAAATTCCTGATTTAAGAAACTAGAGCAACAAGACCAAAATAAATTCCAATCAAGCTGAAGAGAGAAATCATAAAAATAAGAGTAGAAATCAGTAAATTTGGAACCATTAAAAACAATAATGAAAATCAGTGAAACCAAAAGCTAGTTCTTTAAAAAGATCAATAAAATTGATAAACCTCTAGGAAGACAGACAAAGAAGAGAAAGAAAGCAAAGATTAATAATGTCAGGAATAAAATAGAGAATATCACTAAAAATCTCACAGACTTTACGAATACTATGAACAACCATCCCTAGGCACATAACTAAGACAAATTGTATAGTGGTCCAATTCTTCAAAATCCACAAACTATTAGAATTCACCTATGATAAATTAGGGGGCTTCCCCAGTGGCTCAGATGGTAAAGAATCTGCCTGCAGTGTGGGAGACCTGGGTTCGATCCCTGGGTCAGGAAGATCCTCTGGAGAAGGGAATGCTGACCCACTCCAGTAGTCTTTCCTGGAAAACTCCTTGGGACAGTGGACCCTGGAGGGCTATAGTCCATGCGGTCACAAAAAGTCAGACACAACTGAGGGACTAACACACAATACCCATGATAAACAAAGGGCTTCCTCAAATGGTAAAGAATCTGCCTGCAATGCAGGACACCTGAGTTCAATCCCTGGGTCTGGAAAATCCCCTAGAGAAGGGTATGGAAACCCATGCCAGTACTCTTGCCTAGAGAATTCCATGAACAGAAGAGCCTGGCAGGCTCCAGTCCATGGGGTAGCAAAGAGTGGAACATAACTAACACTTTCACTTTCATGATAAATAAGATAACCTAAGCAGTTCTATAAGTATTAAAGAAATTGAATTCATAGTTTCAAATCTTCCAAGACAGAAATTTTCAGGCTCATATTGTTTAACTGGCAAATTCTACAAAATATTTAAAAAGAAATAAACATCAATTCTCTCACACGCTCCTTCAGAAAATAACAAACATTCATCTATCTCTTCCCAAGATTCATTTGGAAGGGATTTCTACATGATCGCATCAAACACTGAGAGTCAGAATCCTGAAAATTACATGAAAAGTACACACACTCATGTATAAATGCTGACAGGCAGAGATGACTAAGAATTACAATATATCTGAGCTTTATTATTTCATCCATATGAACATGAGCTTGAAATGTCTACATCTCACAGTTAAAATCTAGCTATATTACAATTAACTCTATGCATAAAATAATTGATAAATTTTTTTCAGTATATCACCCTATATAAACTTTGTATGTGCATTTTTTTGTGCATCTAGAAGATGGGGAGGATAGAAACATAATTAATGAGACAGAAATAGAAAAGACAAATTATGTGTTTGATCCTCAACCATTCCACTCATTGGCACGTATCCAGGCTGAACATTAGACAAGAAACATGACTGCTGATTCCTCAGCTGGCCTCAGTTTCTGAGTGTCTCCCATAAACTGAACAACTCTCCTTTTGAGTGCATATGTGTAATGAATATAATACACATACTGGAAATATTACTATATGTATTAAATATGTATGTGTATTAAAATACACATACACACATATAGTAAATAACATTAAGATCTACCAAGCCAATGGCTAAACTAAATTAAACTGAAGAAATGCTAATATATATCAGAAAAACATCAGGTATACTGAATTTTGCAGCTGATCTAAGAGAATTTTCAGAAATAATTTTTATTACAAATCACTTTTATCTTATGTGTCAACTGTAACACTCAACTGGAACAACAAACGTAACTCTATCCTAACCAATTTTTAGAGGTTACATTAACCTAGAAACACAATGCACATCTGAGCATTTATTTACATTATCAGAGATGATAAGAAGTGAACAAAATGGCACATAATATGTAATAACCCTGAGAAACAGGAGGGAAAAAAATGCTGATATTACACTAAAGGAGTGACCAAATGCACTATACTACATTACATGACAATGAATGTGAGCTGAGAAAGACGTGAAGTCAAAGTGCAAAGGTCGATCAGTCGTGTCCAACTCTTTGCGACCCCATGGACTATACACTCCATGGAATTCCGCAGGCCAGAATACTGGAGTGAGTAGCCTTTCCCTTCTCCAGGGGATCTTCCCAACCCAGGAACTGAACCCAGGGAGAAGAGAGAGGCCTTGGCAATCAAAGAGCACAACAGAGCAGGACAAACACTGTAAGCTGTGGTTAACATAGAAGAACACAAGCGCAATAAAGGCAGACCACTAGATGAGCAACCACACTAAACAAAAACATTAAATACTCTAAGGATGAAAATTTCGATCTACCCACTGCTTGAGACAGCCTGACCATTACCGAAACCATATTAACTAAATATGAGAGTATGTGATATTTCCCATCTTCGGGGGCTCTGATGAAATCATTGCTTAAGGTGTGTACTACAGCACATTTCTAAGAGTTTAAAAGTTATACTGATTACTGATCAATTAATCTTGTAAACATTTTAATACTTTTTTATTAACAGGTGCTTGGTGACAAATATTTGAAATGATTACTTTAGGAATTTCTTCAAAACAGAAAATCACAAAAAGACCCAAGACTTGTCTTGCCTATTCACACTCAGTTATTTCCCTTGAAAATCCAATCCAACAAGATTATTTCTTGCCCTTTGAAAACTCTTTCATTTCCCTAAGACTTTAAATTAAACAACATGCTGAATTCAAAAGTATATTCTTCCTCCTATAAGTATTCATGTGCCCTATATACACAGACTTCAATCAAAAGTATCCTCCAGTTGATGACATGATACCATTATCAGGGCAGATACAATTTTAGATTTTTTGGTATGCATTTCGTTTATACTCAATCCCATACCTATATCCACTGTGTATTAAAGTGTAGCCTTCTAAACTTCCATCCATTATTTTATTCTTACATATCCATCAAAGCATATTAAATGATTCTGGAGTAAAGAATCCATATCCAAATGAAAAGACCCATTTTACTGCAAGTTATTTCCAAATGAGATCTTAGTTCATTAAGAAGTTTAGAAAAGTACTAGTTTGAGTAGTAGTATGATGTGCTCAGTTGTGTTTGATTCTGTGACTCCATGGATTGTAGCATGCCGGGCTGCTCTGTCCACAGAATCTGCCAGGCAACAACACTAGAGCCAGATGCCATTTCCAATTCCAGGGGATCTTCCCCAGATCCAAGGATCTAATGTGCATCTCTTTGTGCCTCCTGCATTGGCAGGCAGATTCTTTACCACTAGTGCCACCTGAGTAGTATTATTCATACTCTTGGTTTGTGGGCTTTTTTTCTTTGTCAGTAAGTCTATCTACTATGCTTTCAGTTCCTGTAATTTACAGCAATGATTTAACACCGGCTCTTACTAGATAACTCCAAAGCAATAAACAACTATTTTACACTTTTCTTAAGCATTCATATACACAAGAATATATATATATAATTATTTTTGTATGCTTGTAAAATACATGTATCTATCCATTTCCATGGAATCCCTAATTTCATTAAATGTTTTGAAAAATCCACCCATGCTAATAAATGTAATTCTGTTTAACTTAATTCTATGTATGCTATGTACAGTATTCTATCATGTGACTGTATGAATTTTATCTGTCCACTCAATTACTGATTGTCCATTAAGATAAAACACTGGACTCTTTCACTGCAATACTTGAACATACATATACATGTCACCTTTATAGTTCTAAATTTGTCATAGAAGTCAAGCACTGGGCTTATCTCTTACAGCATCTTCCTTTTCCAAGATCTTTAATTTTTCATTTCTTTGTAGCTCTCTGCTACTGTCAAGGAAATATTGCTTAAGATTTTATCCAATATTTTCAATTATTCTCAATGAAATCATGACTGCTAAATTACTTTGCCCACAGTTACCTTGAAGCCTCATTTACTCCTCACATTCTAATTCTTCCTTATATATCATGTTTTATTGTTTAATTAATTGTCTGGCTCCCTCTAAATTTTTCTAGGAGAATGGTAATATTAGACATAACAGGGGAAGAAACACGATTCACAAATAACTCGCTTATTCACCCTGACCTAGACATGAAAGATACAGCAGAGCTTTGGTATTCAAGAAATCCTGGAGTGGTCAGGCCTGCTACAGGCCATTTTTACCTAAAATCCAGACTACAACCATGATGATCTTATCATTTCTTTTCACAAATCCAGCCTCAGACTTCTTACAAAGTGAAACTATCTATAATCACAGTTGCTCAACTTCTAATGAAAATCACTATTGACCATTTGCTTGAGTTATTCTGATTCTCTACAGTATCTTGTGGACCTGCGCATATCCTCCTGGATTTAATGTTATTACTTTCAGCTTAAACTGATACATTCCTTTTTTTAACACAATAGATTACTCTTCTGATCCTACCACCCAATATTTCACTATTTTCCCATAATCCTCTTTGTTTCCTTCAGAACAATTATCACAGCTTCTATGGTATTCTGTTCTATTTTTTTCCCCCTTTATCACCTACTGTAATGAGAACTTCATGAAGGCAGGAATCATGTCTGTCTAGAAATACCATTGTATCTCTAGCATTTGAAAAATCATCTGATGCAAAAAGGACTCTAAGTAAATACTTCTTGAATTATTTCATGTGATTTCAAAGTTAATGAAAAACAAAGACTGAAGCTGAAAGGCTCTTTTAAGCATTTGTTACATACCAAACACTTTACTCAAAATGTTTTATTATTACAAAACCACATAATATAAGTTTCATGATCCCCACTTTATAGATGAAGAAATTAAGATACAAGGAAATTAATTCCACAAATTTAGCTGATGATGGCAGAGATGAATTTTAATCCTACTTCATTTGATTCTCATCTTAGGTCTATCTACTGTACCACACTCCCTAAGGGGAGCACTTTCGAGTCAGAGATAGCTTTAGATAATTTTCTTAAACCCTGCAATTCTATGAACTCCAGTATGCTTCTCTGCGTCATTGCTCCACATATCAGAAGCAACATTCAGAAAACAAGCAATTCCTGTTGAAAGCAGTGCAGTCACATTACTTGTGTTTAAATATCCTTGTCACAAAACTGTCTGGAATTATGATTATGTATCATTACCCTTAAAGACATCTCATCTCCATAAATTTTATACCTAAATTATTGGGGTACATTAAATGGGCAGATGTTACTTCCAATATATATAAAACTGATTTTTTTTCTGGACTACTGGGTCACTGGAACTGAATGGACTTTCTATTTTTTTTTTTTAATATTTGGGAAGAAGATATATCAAAAGTAAACATGGCATATAAAAACAGATAGGACCTAAGCTTTTGTAGGGCCAACATATTTAAAGCTCAGAGGTGGAACCAAAGGTCCAAAGAGATTAAATAATTGGCACAATGATAACTTGTTAATGGCATAGTTAGCAACATTTTAATCACTTTATAACATGGATATTACTGATGAGTTACTGTCTTTACTAGTGACACAGCTAGCAGGATGCTAATCACTTATACATATCACTTTGTTCCTGCTTCCCAAATGAATGTTCATAAATAATAAATTATAATGTTTTACCCTAAGAGTTTTATAATTTCTTTCTTCCTGACTATGCCTAATTCTCCTTCTCCTTAGTTTTAATACCCAAATTCTCATTAAGTGCTTGGTTATGTAACCCTTATCTTTTCAATACAACATTCATTAGTTATACTTATTGGACAATGAATTATTATTCTCAAAGGGGAAAATTCTTTTTTCATTTCAATAGCTATGAAATGGAAGATCTGAGTAAATTTACTGGGCTTTTATGATAAAATTTTGGTTGTGGAATTTATACAGTCTATAAATCTTAAATCTTAAATCTATAAATCTTAAAAATAATCATATTTGGCAATCACAAATTTACCCTAGCATTTATGCATGAATTCAACAAAACATATTGAGAATCTACATGCTGCAGTAATTTACTCAAAGATGAGTTGTTTATATTCTTCGATAATAATGAGTTCACTCATAGATTAGTGGAGTAAACATGCACAAAGATATAATATTAAATTATGTAATAATATATATGGTAAGAACTTCCTGGAAAAGAATAACCCAAATGACATACAGAATTTTTTTCTTTTCAGCTTTATGAGATATAATTGACAAATAGAAACTGTATGTATTTAAAGTATATAACTTGATGTTTTGACATAGGTATATATTGTGAAATTATCAATCATAATCTAATTAATATATTCATCACATCACAGAGTTACCATTTGTGTGTGGTAGGTGACAGGACAAATACTTAGGCTCTACCTTCTCAGAAAATTTCAAGTATACAATACAGTATTGTTACCTATAGTCACATGCTACTTTAGATCTCCAGAATTTACTCATCTTACAGAATTGAAACTTTATAGCCTTTGGTCAACATCTCATTTTCCTTTCTCCTCAACCCTTGACAACCTACTCTGTGTTTCTATGAAAGCACTTCTATGATTCCATGTATAAGTGAGGTCACATTACTTAACTTTCAGTGTCTTGCTTATTTCACCTAGCATAATGTCCTCCAAGTTCATGCATGTTGTCACAAACAGCAGAATTTTGTTCTGGTGAATAATATTCCACTGTGTATGTTTGTGTGTGTATATGTGTAGTATCACAATTTTCTTGATCCATTCATCCAGCAAAGGTTTTTTTCACATCTTTGCTATTGTAAATAATGTTGTCTTGAATATGGAGTCCAGAAATCTTTTTGAGAGCTTGTTTTCATTTCCTTTGGATATATATCCAGAAGTGGGATTGCTGGATCATATGGTAGTTCTATTTTTAACTTTTTGAGGAATCTCTATACAGTTTTCTGTAATGGTTATACCAGTTTACAATCCCACCATTAGTGTATCAGGATTCCTCTTCCTACAAATCCTCATCAATACTTGTTATCTTTGGTCTTTTTGATAATAGCTACTCTAACAGATTCAATATTATGACTCATTATAGTTTTGATTTGCACATCCATGATAATTAGTGATGTTATTGTTTCATATATCTGTTGATTTTTGTATGTCTTCTTTTGAGAAATGTGTATTCAGATCTTTTGTCTATTTTTTAACTGAGATTTTTGTTTTTTGATTTTCTATTGAGTTGCTTGAGTTCCTTATAAATGTTGGATATTAATCCTCTATAAGATACATCATTTGAAAATAGTTTCTCCCATTCCACAGGTTGCCTTTTCACTCTGTTGTTTCTTCTACTTTTGTTTGCTTCAGAAGCTTTTAGCTTAATGCAATATCCTATGTCTGTTTTTACTTTTGCTTCCTGTGCTTTTGTGGTCATATTCAAAAAAGTTACTGTCCAGACCAAAGCTTTTCCCTTTGTTTTCTTTTCTTTTTTTTAATTAATTATTTTATTTTTTCCTTTACATTATCGTGTTGGTTTCAGTCTCATGTTTAAGTCTTTAGCCCATTTGAGTTGATTTTTAATACAGTATGATATAGGATCCAAAGTCATTCTTCTGCATGTGGATACCTAGTTTTTCTAACACCAAATTTTGAACCTATTGTGGCATTGTTGTCAAAGGTCAGTGGGTCATAAATATGTGGGTTTATTTCTGGGCTCTCCATTCCGTTCCATTGATTTGTATGTCTGTTTTTACATCAGTGGCATACCGTTTTCATTACTCTAGCTTTGCAGTATAGTTTGAAATCAGGAAGTGGGATGCCTCCAGTTTCGTTCTTCTTGTTCAAGATTGCCTTGACAATGTGGGACATTTTGCAGCTGTTTATTTTTTTATTCAAATAAAATTTGAATTTTAGGATTGTTTTCCTATTTCTGTAAAGAATGCCTTTGGGATTTTGATAAGAGTTTACCATGAATCTGGAGATCATATTGGATAGAATAAATTTTAACAATCATAATTCTTCTAATCCATGAACACAGATGTCTTTCCATTTATCTGTGTCCTTTTTAATTTCCTTCATCATAGTTTTCTAATTTTTAGCATGGAAATCTTTCACCAATTTGATTAAGTTTATTTCTTTTTTCAGATATTTACATATACTTTCATCACTAAATCTAGCTTCTATTTTCTCAAATAGGTATTTTTGGATTGATCTTGGCCCAATAGCATGAGTAAAGTTTACTTTCTTCTGCATCTGTACTCTAGAAGCTTTTTTCAGTAATATTAGCAATCATATGTCTTGAATGTTTGGCAGCAGGCCCTCAGAAAACTTGCCCTTATATTTTTTATAAGATTTTGCCCTTCACATTAGATTTCTCAAATAGTTATAGGTTTTTCCTTACTATTTCTTGAGTCAACATTGATGTAGTTATTTTTATAGTGTTTTATTAAATATCTATTTTGTTTCAAATATTTTGGAATAGAATTGCTAGTAGAATTCTCTACATTTTTATTATTCATTCAAATCTATAGTTTTTTAAATTCCATCTATTTATTCATTTTTTTCTCTTAAGGTGATGAACACTGTCAGAGATTTATCAATTTTATGGGTTTTTCAAGAAGTCACATACAGTCTTTTGATCTTCTTTATTATAACTTTGTTTTCAATTTTATTGACATTTGATTTTTGTCCATTATTTTGTCTCTTCTATAATATTTTCCTTAAATATATTATTTTTATTTCCTGACCTTTAATGTACAAACCTTATTAATTTTTATCTTTTCTTATTTTCCAGTGTAAACACTTAAGAATATAAACTATTCAAATACTATTTATATCCTGTAAGTTTTATATATTTAATTGTCATTCAGGTTTTTGCATTTTTTTACTTTTATTATGATTCTCTATTTGACTTGTAGATTATGCATTCATTTGTTTTTAATTTAGAAACATCTCTTTTTTTCTTTTTAGTAATTACTATCTTATGTCAGTCTTGCATGTACTATAATTCTTTTTTATTGTTCTGCCACTTCTTGGCACAGAGCCTTTTTTCCCTAGTCTTTCCTCTTATTTTTTTATTGGAGTTCCAAGAATTCGGGGGAGGTGGGTATTTCTTAAGAGGTTTTTAAAAGTTTAACCACTAAGGAGTAGAAATGATCCTTAGGAAATATTCCAAAGCTGAGATTTACAAATAGAGAAATGTGTTTTCAATACTATTTTCTGAGAAAAGCAGAGATAGTATTTATGGATGAGCCCTCCCCACTCCAACACACACACACACCTGGAAACAGAGAAACAGTTTTTCCATTAATGCCTGATGAGAGACTTCCTATATTTCATGCATTGCTTATGGTTAGAAATTACAATGAGGCTATACAAAACACACTCAATTTTAAGAATATTATATTTTATTTGACATACTGCTATGATAGCTGAGGATTTGTGTGTTGTAAACTCTAGGAATGTCAGGCTAGTGATACAATAGTATGTATCTTCCTAGATATTGGAAATTTAGAGATATTGGAAATTTTGGAGATTATGAAGTATCTACACTAGATTCAGTGGATGGAGAAAAGCTCAGGAAGTAGCTGCTGAAGAAGAAATTAAGTCTTGAATTAGGCACATTAGTGAGTGTTCCATGTTTGGGACTACACAGAAGAGAAAAATTGGTAGGGAATACTTTCACACATGAACTGTACTAAACATAATTTCTACAAGATGAATAATACAATTTGTAGGACTTAATATTTCATGGAAAATTATTAATAGAAAATAGTCATCTTATTTAAATTTGGCACCCTCTCTGAATTGATGGCAATTAATGAGGAATGCAGAACTGTGAATTGCTCATTGTATAACCTGTTTGTTATACAAACAACCTGTTTGTATAACCACCAGTACTTTGGCCCCCTGATATGAAGAGCCAACTCATTGGAAAAGACCCTGATGCTGGAAAAGATTGAAGGCAAAAGAAGAAGAGGGCAGCAGAGGGTGAGACGGTTAGATAGTATCACTGACTCAATGGACACGAACTTGAGCAAACAATGAAAGATAGTGGAGGACAGAAAGCCTGGCATACTGCAGTCCATGGGGTCACAAAGAACTGGACACAACTTAGCGACTGAATAACAACAACATAACCTGTTCGAATATGGTAGTATAGACAACCCATTAGGTGTAAAGCAGAATGAAAAAGAAAGGAAATAATTCAAAATATAATGTAACTTTGCGGTTAACTTATTGGATGTCTTAATGTGACCTGTTAGAAATTTTATCATAGAACAGCAAACATTCTTTGCAAGCCAGAACTTCCCAACTCATCACTGATCTTGGACAACTGTATAAAAACTATTTCCCTTGAGAAGCAATTACATAGGAGGGTGAAGGACTTTCTGATATCCTACTGTAAAGAAGATGGACTGGCTGTATTTCTAGATTCCAATGGGTTTGGCTTTTTGGACTGTTTAAAATACACACATAGAGCTCTGGAGAAGGCAAGTAGGGAAACACTCTTCCAACCATCTGTGATACCATAATTTGTAACAATTAATGTGTATTGGATCTTCATTCCAGTCCAAGCTCCTGGCACAAAACTCCATGCTGGGAGCCGTCAGGATGCCCCCTTGCTCGGATGACAATCGAGACTAAGAAAGTATTTGCAAAGCTGACTTTCTTTATGGGGCATCCTGGGCTAGCCTCACCCTGGTATTTTTCTTGGAAGTTCTGTCCATGCTCGGAACATTGGCTCATCTCAGTAGGTCAGTCACAGTTGGAAAGAATTTGTCCTGAGATAATCCCCCCAGACCTTATCGACCAGAGGATCCGGGAAGGTGGATCACCTTCCCCGGGGGCTAAGGAGGAATGAAAGGGACATTTAAACAGATTACTACTCCCCCTACTAATTACTGGGGAGTTTACCAAGAGTTCTCTGGGGGTCATGGCAAGGCCACCACCAGAAAGGCTCGTACTTGGGTCACCTTTCCACCTCCACTCCCCTGACCACTCCACGGAGGAGGCTCGCTTCCTTGAAGAAATCAGGCTTGACAGAGACTTAGGAATGCTCATAATCGTGGCCAGCATAGTTGGAGATATTGATTGCTTTAGAATAATGTAGACATAGGAATTCATTATAGTAGTTATAAGGTTAATAGGGTTTTATTGCTAAAGCGGTGCTGCTAAACTGTCTCTTAGTTCTCTTTCCTCTCTCTAAACTGTCTCTTTGTCCTCTTTCCTCTTCTGTAAGAACTTGAGTAGGTTACTAGAATAAAGTCAAGCTTAAGCCCTTCCGTCTAGCTTCTACATAGTTGTACCTGATAAGAGAAATGTAACCTTTCTACTTAGGTTGATGTACTTATCTTGATTGAATGAAGTATACTGAAGACATTCAAATGGTAATCATACTATTGTTAAATCTAATTACATAGAATTCTGACTTCTGCAAAGGGAATGTTTCATGATAGTTTGGGGAATAAACTCAATGATAAGGTTGCTATGGGAGGTAGAAAACAAAAAATTGTATAGAATGATAGGTGATGTAATGATGTAATGGGGATGTCTTTTGGCTATAAAAACTGTAAACCAACAACAATAAACTGAGAGAGAGACTGCTCCATCACCACACACCGACTCAGCTCAGTTCTTCTTCCGCCGACGCCACCCATCCCTCAAGACCCCCGGACCCCACCGAGGCTGGACCCCGGCAACTCCAAAAACCCTTGGAATATCCTAAATGACCAGAAATAAAGTATCATTTGCTGTGTTAACAAAGTGATTTTTGAAATGCATCTAAGGATGAGGGCAAGTTCCCAGGAAAACCAAACCTGTGATTTGAGGTTTAGAACTTTCAGTTCTGCCTCCTCTGACCTCCAAGGAGGAAAGGGGTCTAGAAGTTGAATCAATAACTAATAGCCAATGAGTTACATCACTCATGCCTATGAAATGAAGTCTTCATAAAAAGTCAAAAGGAGGGGCTTGGATAGCTTCCTGGTGGACATCTGGAAGAGTGTCACATAAACATCATGGAAGCTCCTGGTCCTTTCCCCTTATGAATCTCTTCTATCTGGCTATTCCTGAGTTATATTGTTTTATAGTAAACCAGTTATCTGGTCAGTAAAATGCTTCTCTGACTTCTGTGAATCACTCCAGCAGAGTAACTGAACTTAAGGTAGGAGTTGTTGGAGCCTCCAATTGACAGATGGTTGGTCAGAAGCACAGGTGCAACCTGAACCTGATATTGGCATCTCAAGTAGTAGGGAAGGGCACTCTTGTGGGACTGAACCCTTAACCTGTAAGATTAGACACTGTCTCCAGGTAGACAGTGTCTGACTATCACTTGCTAGTGAGGTGGGGGGGGGGGGGAAACACAAGTCAAAACTGTTCTCAGAATTGTACACCACTAAGTTTTCATAAAGGAAATAATATCAGTCTAACCAAGTCAATTCCATACCACCAACAGAACTACACTTAAGGTTGGAAAGGCTTAAAGTATGTAAGTAAAATCAACTATTTGGCTTTCACTAGCACCGTCTGCTCACAACATAAAAAATGTATTACAGCCCTTACAAATCATGTACACGTACACCTACTCCTTGCAATAAATGTATGTGTATATATACATATGTGTGTGTGTGTGTACATATAATCATCCTCAATTATCCATAATCATCCTTTCAAGTCCTATAACCATGGAGTAGTAGGATTTTGGTATAAGGTAAGAGAGAGACCCCACTTAGCATTTAAGCCAAAGTCATGATTGCAGCCCAATTTTCCAGAGAGCTCTGCACTGGGGTAACAGACTTTCATCTAATAATAAAGAACTATTACACTCCTTGTTTACAGCTCTTCTTTATGTTTATATCTCTTTTAGGAAGCTCTGTGATGAGGGTTAATTGGCCAAGGCAGAATCTTGGCATTTTTGAATCTAGTGCCTATTCCATATGTTATTTCAATACATAACGTCCTCCATCAAAATCTCACTCAAATCTAAATGAACAAACACACACACTCACACATACACTACTACACATCCCTTCAGTCCACTTCTAAGTTTACCTGCAGCAACACCAGACAGCTTCAGACAGCTTCACCCTGAAGTATCATCTCTCTGAAATTCTCTACCTGGAAGCCGCATTTACTGCCATGAGAGCTTGCTCAATCCTGGGCTAAGCAGCCTGCAGTTCCTGGGTTTTAAAACCCTCAACAACACCTTTCAAGCAGGAAAGGATAAATATCAGCATATAAATATCCCAGATGTCCAATTTCAATATGAAAAAAATTCTTTGGTTTTTCCACATGGTTCCTCAGAAAGTGTATAGTCAGGATTAGTTTTGTGACTTGAATTTATTCTATGGATGAAATGAAATCCCATCCTTTCAATAGTCCATGAGGATCTTGTTTTGTTGTTATACATTTTTCTCAAAAGAATGCATTTATGAAGTATCTGTTAGAGGCTGGTGGAAGGCTTACACCCCATGGCAATAGAGAGTAGTAAAATTCAGGATGGATGGGGATTAAGAGACTAAAAAGAGGTGCCAAGAATACACAGAAAAACTATACAAAAAAGATCTTCATGACCCAGATAACCATGATGGTGTGTCACTCACCTAGAGCCAGACACCCTGGAGTGTGAAGTAAGGTGGGCCTTAGGAAGTATCACTATGAACAAAGCTAGTGGAGGCAATGGAATTCCAGTTGAGCTATTTCAAATTTTAAAAGATGATGCTGTTAAAGTGCAGCACTCAATATGCCAGCAAATTTGGAAAACTCAGCAGTGGCCACAGGACTGGAAAATGTCAGTTTTCATTCCAATTGCAAAGAAAGGCAATGCTAAAGAATGTTCAGACTACCATACAATTGTGCTCATTTCATATGCTGACATGGTAATGCTCAAAATCCTTCAAGTTAGGTTTCAGCAACATTTGAACTAAGAACTTCCAGATTTACATGCTAGATTTAGAAAAGGCAGAGGATCCAGAGATCAAATTACCACGATCTGTTGGATCACAGAAAAAGCAAGAAAATTCCAGGAAAAAAACAAAAACAAAAACATCTATTTCTGCTTCATTGACTATGATAAAGTTTTGACAATGTGGATCACAACAAACTGTGAAAAATTCTTAAAGAAATGGGAACACCTGACCACCTGCCTTCTGAGAAACCTGTATGCAAGACAAGAAGCAACAGTTAGAACTGGACATGAAACAATGGACTGGTTCAAAATCAAAAAAGGAGTACCTCAAGGCTGTATATTGTCACTCTGCATATTTAACTTCTATGCAGAGTACAACATCCAAAATGTCAGACTGGGATGCAACTCAAGCTGGAATAAAGATTGTCAGGAGAAATATCAACAATCGCAGATATACAGATGATACCACCCTAATGGTAACCCACTCCAGTATTCTTGCCTGGAGAATCCCATGGACAGAGGAGCCTGGCAGGCTACAATCCATGGGTTGCAAGAGTCGGACACAACTTAGCAACTAAAACACCAAGCCAATGGCAGAAAGTGAAGAGGAACTAAACAGCTTTGATGAAGGTGAAAAGGAGAGTGAAAATGCTGGCTTAAAACTCAATATCCAAAAAACTAAGATCATGGCATCTGGTCCCATCACTTCATGGCAAATAGATGGGGAAAAACTGAAGACAGTTACAGATTTTATTTTCTTGGGCCTCAAAATCACTGCTGATAGTGACTGCAGCCACAAAATTAAAAGATGCTTGCTCCTTGGAAGAAAAGCTCCAACAAACCTAGACAGAATATTAAAAAGCAGAAACATCACTTTGCTGACAAAAGTCCATAGAGTCAAAGCTATGGTTTTTCCAGTAGTCATGTACCATGTGAGAGCTGGACCATAAACAAGGCTGAATGCCAAAGAATTGATGCTTTTGAACTGTGGTGCTAGAGAAGACTCCTCAGAGTCCCTTGGTCAGCAAGGAGATCAAACTAGCCAATTCTAAGGGAAATCAACTCTGAATATTCACTGATATTCACTGAATCTTCTGAAAGGACTGATGCTGAAGCTCCAATACTTTGGCACCTGATGCAAAGAGCCAACTCACTGGAAAAGACTGGCACTGGGAAAGATTGACGGCAATAGGAGAAGGAGCGACAGAGGATGACACAGTTGAATGGCATCACTGACTCAATGGACATGAGTTTGAGCAAACTGTGGAAGGTAGTGAAGGATAGGGAAGTCTGGTGTGCTGCAGTTCCTGGGGTCACAAGGAAACAGACACAACTTAGCAACTGAACAACAAGATTCAGGATAGATGGACATTACGCTTCTTTTGCTGAGCAAGGAAAGAGTGATTTTGGAAGAGAAGATTGGAGAAAATTAAAGAACACTCAATAGTTCAGGATTCTTTTCAGAAGAAAATGTAAGAAAACCAAGGCTTCAACAGAATAAAAATAGCACTAACAAGGGTGGGATGATATGGGAAAATAGCATTGAAACATGTAAATTATCATATGTGAAATCAATCGCCAGCCCAGTTTTGATGCTAGATAAAGGGTGCTCAGGGCTGGTGCACCGGGATGACCCAGAGAGATAGAATTGGGAGGGAGGGGGGAGGGGGGTTCTGGAAGGTGAATGCGTGTATACTCATGGCAGATTCATGTCAATGTATGGCAAAACCAACACGATAATGTAAAGAAAATTAATTAATTAATTAATTAATTTTTAAAAGAAGCAAAAAAAATAGCACTAATAGACATGTAATGGAAAGAACTACAACAAATTAGTCTCCCAGTGTGCCAAGCTAGGAGTTAGATGATAATGTTTAAGTATTAGATTCATCAGTTATTGGATATTTGATGTTAATAAAATGACATAATATTCCTGAGTCTCAGATTTTCATCTACAAAATGAGGACAATAATATTCAAATTATACAACTGTGGTGATGACTAAAAGAAATAATTTATGTAAAAATGTTACAAACTTTAAAAATGTACACAAATGTTAGAAATTATTATTATAATGGATACATCTTTGGACATGCAAGAAAATAATAATTTTTTTAAATATGGACATAACTCAAAAAGAATAAATAAAGTTCTAAATCCTCATATGTAATTAACCTAGCCATTCTAAGAGCAGGCATGCAACAGCACTGTCACCAGCAAGTCTGCTCTATCAATCCAATTGTTTGGTTATCGGTTTGTCTATTTAACTTAGAAATGCACTTTTATATTTATACAATACATATCAAAAGTCTGTGTTAGCTAATAGGTCAAAGAATACACAGAAAGATAAAAGCACAGAATGAACTGAGCATGAAACAGAAAATAATCTAGTTCAACAAAGAAACAATAATATTTCGCCTTTACCTGAGAAACATTTCATGTCCAGAGGGTCTTTTTCCTTAAATAAAATGCAGCTATATGTTATGTTTCCTTTTATTGGACATTACACATGTGGAAAGAAGTGGAAGTGTTAGTAGCTTAGTTGTGTCTGACTCTTTGCAACCCCATGGACTACAGCCTGCAGGCTCCTCTGTCTATAGGATTCTCCAGGCAAGAAAACTGGAATAGGTAGCCATTCCCTTCCCCAGTGGATCTTTCAGACCCAGGGATTGAACCCTAGTGTCCTGCATTGCAGGAGGATTCTTTACCATCTGAGCCACCAGGAAAGTCCTTGGACATTACATCCTGGTAGACCAGTCAAAGGAGAGTTGGGGGTGGAAAGAAAACACCTAAAATTAAGCAAAACAATAACAAAGCAATTGGGTTAGGGGTCTTAGAATGTGCCTTGTTTGCCCAGAGAATCCACCTCCTTATTAAAGGTGATGAATACGCTGGCAGGCTATCTGGTCTAATTTTAAAGCTATCATATCAAATGATAACCATTAATAACTACCAATATTATACAACATTAAAATGAAGGTCAAATACTATAGTCTGACTGTTAAATAAGGTTCCAAATATAACTAGCTTTTAACAGAGCAAATTTTGCTCATCTTACAGAAAAGAAAAGTGGCTCAGTCATGTCCAAATCTTTGTGACCCCATGGACTATATAGCCTGCCAGGCTCCTCTGTCCAAGGAATTCTCTTGGCCGTAGCCAGTCCCTTCTTCAGGAAATCTTCCCAACCCAGGGATCAAACTCAGGTCTCCCACATTGCAGGCAGATTCTTTACCATCTGAGCCAGCAGAGAAGCCCTATCTTACAGAAACTTACTCTAAAAAATGTGCTCCGAAACCACACAACCAGCTGTAGTTTCAAGTGTTTAATAATAATGACTGCCCTATCATCATCATCATGAAGCCAAGCAGGACCCTGTGGGAATCCTGGGTGCAAAAACTTTTCTATGTCCCCTGTTTCTTGTCTGTAGGAAATAGACTTCTATTAAGCTCCCTGACCTTCCCTGAGTGCCAATGGATAGGTTCGAACAGTTACTTATAAAGGAAGGGAATGGATGAGGAAACTAGGAAACAAGAGACAATAGTGCAGCTTTGGGGCAGAGTCCTGGTTTCCCCTCAAGGGATATACATAACAACACCTTCGAACTGTTTTGCAGACACTAAAACCCCCATCAGGTGAAAGAAGTTAACTGTATGCTCACAAGTACATAATCCCCACACCTGTCAGAACCAGAAAGTTGATGATGCTGACTCCCAATTACCTCACCATCAATAAATCAGAAAAATGTCCAGAAGCTAATCACACCCTCTTTGAATATTACTATAAACTCCTCATTACCTTTTCCAGGTCAGGATACACAGTTCTGAGGGCATTAGCCTGCTGTGCCCCGCTTTGCTTGGAAAAGCAATAAAAGTAGCCTTTTCTGCTTCACTTGTCTCTGAAATTCAATTTGGTATTGGTGTACAGAGGCTGAATTTTGGCATCAACACTGGGTTTCTTTTCTAACATTCAACACCATGAGGCTCAATACATTACTGTCTATCATTATAATAAAGTCAATAATTGCCTTCTCCTACATCACTAAAATTCAGGCAGAAAATTTTCCAAAAGAGATCAAAACTTTTATTAATAATAAACTTTTCTAATGCTGGCATTATGCATGCACAATCAAAGAAGAAACATAGAGTTTTTCTATGAAAAAAAATTCCATTCCAGAAGACTGCATCTGTAAGAACTGAGAAGATAATTTTTGAAGGTTATTAACAGTACAATGTTCTGTACTATCCCATAGTCTCACCCTTTTCATCAGCCTTTTGCTGATTGGTGGAAACAATGCTGACCTTGTCCCCTAATCAACTCTTTGGTGTTTGTAATTCCCCACTTAATGACAATAATGTGCTTGTGAATTATGATTGTGAATGTCCCTGATTGCAATGTAAAAAGAGGAGAGGGGCATGATTTTCTCTCACTGTTTGTCTTAACAGCTACTTGAAAACTGCTGTACTGGTTTAGGGACTAGGGCTTCACTCAAGAGGACATAGTTGTGAGTTCAGGGTGATCAAAGAACTTTGGACTATTACAGATATGAGCACTATTGGAGGGGAAGATGCAAATGTGGAAAGGTCATTGAAAATTACCTTTCTCTCTAACTGGCCCACCACCACTATCTGATATAAGCAACTTCCTGAAGCTCAAATATGATTGAATATTGACTCTGAAAAAGTTTTCAGCAATTGTGAGCAAACACTTCTCCCTCAGTGAAGCTTTATAATACTCATTGTCTTCAGCAGTTTTAAGAATAAGCAGTGGGAAGTTGGGTGGGATGGAGACCATTCAGGGGTCCATGTGTCTGGCTCAGGGGAAGCCAGGCTTTGCTGAAATAACTCTCCTCTTTTAAGATGAGTCAAGTTCACACAAAAGATAAATGGCAAGTCCAGGACCCAGGCTGCTGAAATCTGCAGCCAGAGGTCTCTTTCAGGCACCACACTACTTTCATAGGTTTGGATACAATCCCAACATTGTTCTCTGTGCAAAATACCAACTAAGGTGTTAATAGAGAAAAGAGAACTCTGCCAAATGACTTCTATACACATGAAAATTTGATAATTTAAAAACTTTTGACTTAAATTTTAAAAATGGAAAAATAAAAAATCAACAGAACAGCTACAGGCATATTCCATTCTCCACCCTGTTAGTTCATGACCTCTGGACTCCATCACCTGATTTCTAATGCTCTCGGCTTTCTTTTCTGTTTAAGAGACTAAAGAAGAACAGCTTGTGACCACTCAGTGGTCATTCCTACCCATTCAGTGTCGGGAGCTGGGGGCCGCAGGGCAGTCCTCTGGGAGGCGGCCTGGGCTGCTCTTCAGCAGGAACTGATGAATATGCTCCAAGGGCACCTGTGCCCACCAGACCCGTCTGCCACCCCGATTGAGAAGCTGTAAATTCTGGAGCTGAAATTCTTCCGCGCTGAAATTCCTCCAGGGTCAACAGCTTTTAAGGAGTGGCCTGCTCACCCTTTGCCATCTCTTCTGGGTCTCTTCAGGTGTGACCTCGTCAGGTACTCATGGTAGTCGGAGCCATGCAGGTAAAGAGCTTTCCTGCCAGCCCTCTGCACATCAGACCCGCAGAGGCAGCTCCCTGCCCCTGCTCAGGCAGAGGACAGTCTGCTTTACCCAGAGTGAAAATAGGTAGGCAGGTTAAGGTAAACTGTGAAAGGCTGGTGATTGGCCCTGGGGTCAGTAACAATCAGAAACAAAATCAACACACAGAAATCCCTGGCATTCCTATACACTAACAGTGAGAAATCAGAAAGAGAAATTAAGGAAACAATTCCATTCACCATCGAAACAAAAAGAATAAAATACTTAGGAGTATTTCTACTTAAAGAATCAAAAGACTTGTATATAGAAAACTATAGAACACTGATGAAAGAAATCAAGGAGGACACAAACAGATGGAGAAATGTACCGTGTTCGTGGATTGGAAGAATCAATATAGTGAAAATGAGTATACTACCTAAAGCAATCTATAGATTCAATGCAATTCCTATCAAGCTACCAGAGGTCTTCTTCAAAGAATTAGAACAAATAATTTCTCAATTTGTATGGAAATACAAAAAA